>OVAX01000984.1:0-57815 GCA_900406405.1 Lepidium africanum | reverse complement strand
CGAAAGATATTATACGAAAGGCTTCGTATAACATGTGAAGAAGACTTGATCAAATTCAACAGGCGGGGCATAGTGGTGAGAGCCGCCACAAAATTGATTTGAAAATATGATGAAATTCAAAATAGAATGAAGGCGGTTTAGGTAACATACCACAGAAGAAACATCGATACCTCTTTTACTATGTTTTGTTTGTGTTTGTGACATATCGAACATAATACTCTATGATAGTAATTTTTTGTTCATAATACTGCCAATCCTCTCTCACTCTGTTTCTGGATATCCAATCATCTTCACAGTTCCCTCTAGTAGATGTTAACGGTGAAGAGCCACGACGTGTGAAATGTTGTCTTTGATATTTCAAGCTGACAAATTTGACCTCATTCTTAAAAGAAAAGAGAAAATTGAGCTCATTCTTGAAAGAAAAGAGAAAATAAAGTTTAGGGTTCTTTAAAAAGAAGATAAGAACAGAATCGAACTTTCAAAAATCGATTTGGCTTTCGAGTTTAGAGAAATGTTTGATTTGAAATTATCAAAATGTTCAATTGACCATGTCAACCTAAAGTTTGATGTTTTCTCAAAAATCAACATTAAATTGAGAGTTTAATTAACCAAGTCTGGATTTCATAGTTTAATCTGCTAAATTTTGTAACTTACTTGTTTAATTGACAGTTTTTTGATTTGTGGATCGGTTTATGACGGTCTTAATTTCCGGTTTAGCGTTGGTGTTTCTCTTTGACTCTCTTCTTGTTTCTCGCTGTATTTTTGTACAAACCTGTTAATTACAGTCATACATGTCACACGTGTGTTAAACTTCAGCTCAGCTTATCTTATCCTAAATAAATGTTTGCATAATTGAAAGGACCCACGAATACAAAGTCAACGTATTTACTCTTTACACCTAATATTGATCAAATCAAGTCAACAACTCTCACTGTTTTACATATGTGGCACTCCTTTTTCCAAAAAGCATTTCGTCACTTCCAATCATATTGAATCTCATTGAATTTGATGTTTAGTTTTGAAAATATCTCGTTATGTATGCTTGAACGAGTCAGCAAATATACTCCTAAAGGATAACGGTATCATTGAATGCAGACAGACCAAATGCATCATTGTGGTGACTCAAGTTCGTATTGCATCATTCTGATGAGTAAGTCTAAAAAGTCTATAAGTAAAGTAAGTAGAAGCAGATACTATCTTCATCACAAAAACCATTCTACTCTGCATAAATACTTAAAGAAAGATGAAAGACACTTGGATCTCAATGAAACTCATTCTCTTCTTCATTTTTCTAAGCAAATTTGCAGCTTCTGCTGGTCCCTTGTGTCCTCCCAAACAAAGGGATCTTCTTGAGTTCAAAAATGAATTTCAAGCTGCTCCTAAACATTTTTGTTCTTTAACGTCTGATGATCTTTGTTCTGCAAAACATTGGGAGAAAGAAACAGATTGTTGCTCTTCGGAAGGTATCACATGTGATGCCAAGTCTAGGGAAGTGATTGAGCTAAATGCGAGTTGCTGCTTCCAAGGCCACTTCAATTCCAATAGCAGTCTTTTCAAATTGCAGAGCCTTCGTTCTCTCAATCTTGCTTACAACAATTTCAACTCTTCTCCTCTACCAACACAGTTCAGTAATCTCAAGAAGTTGAAACAACTCAACCTCTCTCTGTCTTATTTCTCTGGCCAAATTCCAACAGAGTTTCTTCAGCTTACCAAGTTGGTGTTTCTTGATCTTTCTCTCAATTATCTTTTGTCTTTCCAAAAATCATTTTTTAACATATTAGCCCAAAATTTGACAAACCTGGAGGAGTTAAACCTGAACGTGGTTAACATTTCTTCAGAAATTCCTCAAAATATATCAAACCTATCCTCTCTCAGATCTTTAAACCTTTATGGCTGCAGTTTATTGGGTAAACTTCCACCAGATTTTTTCTTGTTCCCTAACATACAATCCATTAGTCTAGGCTCCAACCAAAATCTGGAAGGCTCATTGCCAGAGTTTCATGGAAACAAATTTCTCTCAATATTAGACCTCTCTTCCACATCTCTTTCCGGTAACATTCCAGAGTCTATTACCAAACTCAAACATCTGGCTATTTTGAGACTTCAGTACTCCAAATTTTCTGGGAAGATCCCATCTTCAATTGGAAACCTTTCTTATCTATTCACTCTTGACTTATCCCAAAATCAGTTCTGTGGTGTCATTCCTTCTTCAATTGGATACCTTTCTAATCTCACCACTCTCGAACTTTCAAATAATGGTTTTACTGGTTTGATATCGTCTTCAATTGGAAACCTTTCTCTACTCACCAACCTTCCTTTGGCTACTAATAATTTTAGTGGTCAGATACCTTCTTCACTTGGAAACCTTTTTCGTCTAACCACAATAAACCTTTCTTACAATCAGTTTTCCGGTCAGATTCCATCTTCCTTTGGAAAATTGAACCAGTTGACCAGCTTACGCCTGTTGAGTAACAAGCTTAGCGGTAACTTTCCCCTTGAACTACTGAATTTGACTGACATGTCAAAACTAGAACTCTCTGGGAATCAGCTCACAGGCACACTTCCTCAGAACATGAGCTCACTCTCAACTTTGCAGTCTTTTTCTGCATTTGGAAATGCTTTCACTGGAAAACTCCCATCTTCTCTCTTCAACATCCCAAAGTTGACTTCTATCTATTTGAGTAATAACCAACTCAATGGCCCTCTTGAGTTTGGGAATATATCTTCTCCATCTAAGTTGCAATGGTTATATATTGGCGGAAACAAATTCAGTCAGAGGGTCAATTCCTAGATCAATTTCTAGATTCAACAATCTTATCAGCCTCGTCCTTTCCAATCTCAATATAGAAACCACCGTTGATTTTTGTAGCTTCTCACAGCTCAAGTCACTCAAAGATCTTTATATGTCCCATTTGAACAGGACCACTGTGATAGATTTGAATTCAATCCTATCATGTCTAAGTTCACTTGTTCAATTGGTTCTCTCTGGCAACCGCGTTTCAGACATAAATCAGAGCTCAGTTTTAGATCCTTCATCACAGTCGATGATATATACTCTGAGGTTGTCAGGCTGCAGCATCACTGAGTTTCCGAAGTTCATAAAAAACCACCAAAATCTGGCGACTTTAGACCTTTCAGACAACAATATTAAAGATCAAGTGCCTTCATGGATATGGAGACTACCACTATTGCAATTTGTCGATCTTTCCGAGAACACCGCCATTAGTTTCGAGAGATCTTCAGATAACTTTTCAAGCAACCCTGTCCCAGCAGAAATGTTGAGTTCAATACCTGATCTTCCATCGCCGTTGACAGTGTTAATATTATCGTCATGCCATATCACAGGGGTTCTAGAGTTCATACAAAGGCACAGAAGTATAACTTCCTTAAATCTTTCCAACAACAAGATAAAAGGACAGGTGCCTGGCTGGTTATGGACACTACTAAACTTGATGCACCTGGATCTTTCCAACAATCTATTCATTGGTTTCGAAGGATCAATGAATCCTGGGGCATTCTCTTTTCCAAATTCGTCTATGAAATTCTTGCTTGGCTCCAAAAACTATTTCTCTGGGAAGATTCCATCCTTCATATGTGTGTTGAGCTTTTTAAACACTCTTGATTTATCAGACAACAACTTCAACGGTCCAATCCCTCACTGCCTCGAAAATCTCAAGAATACTCTTGCAGTGCTAAACCTTCATCAGAATCGTCTAGTTGGAAGTCTTCCTGCTGCAATATTTGACAGTCTAAGGTCGCTTGACGTCGGTCATAACAATTTGGTGGGAAAACTTCCAAGATCTCTGATCCATTTCTCTACTTTTGAAGTTCTGAACGTGGAAGGCAATGAATTCAACGACACATTTCCTCTATGGTTGAGTTCTCTGCAAGACCTACAAGTTCTTGTCCTTCGCTCGAATGCATTCTATGGACCAATACATAAGGCCTCATTTCCAAAGTTACGGATCATTGACATATCCCGAAATCACTTTAGTGGAGTCTTTCCATCGGATTACTTTGTAAACTGAGGTGCTATGTCCTCACTTGGGACAGACGAAGATTGGTCGAAAGGAAAGTACTGGACAGGGGAGTTAGGCTATTACCATGATTCAATGGATCTGATGATTAAAGGGATAACGATTGAGTTTGTCCGTATCTTAAAAATTTACTCAGCCCTTGACTTCTCTGGAAATAAGTTTGAAGGTGGGATTCCAACATCTATCGGTCAATTGAAAGGACTTCATGCGCTCAACTTGTCAAACAATGCTTTTACTGGCCACATCCTATCATCAATGTCGAATCTGATAGAGCTTGAGTCACTAGACGTTTCAAGAAACAAGCTTTCAGGAGAAATTCTCCAAGAGCTAGGGATAATTTCGTACCTCGCGTACATGAACTTTTCCAATAACCAGCTTGCAGGTCTGGTACCAGGAGGAACTCAGTTTCGAAGGCAGCCTTGCTCTTTATTCATGAACAACCCTGGACTTTATGGCCCTTCACTTGACGAAGTTTGTGGAGATATCCACAGAGCAACACCACAGCAAAACTGAAACGCCAGAGCCAGAGGACGAAGACAAAGAGGTGTTCAGTTGGATAGCAGCTTTAATAGGATTTGGACCCGGTATTGCCTTTGGATTGACCATTGGATACATACTTNTATTGCCTTTGGATTGACCATTGGATACATACTTGTTTCATACAAACCAAAGTGGTTCAAGCATACCTTTGGCCAAAACAACACAAAAGCTAAAGCACCTGAACTCGTTAAAGAGGTAATGTTCTGACTTTTGAACAAACTTGTTAGCAAAACATTGGAAGACAAGAATATATATATCTATATATATATTAAAATAAACCATTAACAATTAAACTTCAATATTTAACTATTTTTGTTGTTAACAATATTTTGTTTGATTAGGTATGTGAAACCTACCTGAAGAATCTCCAAGAACAAAATCGAAGCAACCGAACGAACTCCAAGAAAATCAACTTACAACTCTCTGCACACGAAAAAGAAGGTTGTACAGAAGGCAACAAACAATGCTCAACTATGGATGTTTATTGTTTAGTTTGGTGTGTTTCCCATTTACTCAGTTTCTAGTCATCCTGATTTTTCTGAAACTAGTTGAACAACTCTGTTTGGCAACGTTAATGCTTCTATATAGCTGAACATATCTTGAAGGTTTCTAATTCAGTCACTTACTTGACGAACACCGTAAAATCCCCAATCATTAAGAGGATCAACTCCGTCTCCATGAGATCGAAGCTCGGGTTTCTCTTTTTTAACCTCTTCATCGATTGGACAAGCTCACAACCACAACCTCGAGACTCTCGAAGCACTTAATTGACCTGAACAAAAATGTGAAGTACGATATAAAACAAATGCGTACATATTAAGGCAAATTGCACGAAACAAAAACTGCGATCACATATTCGTAAACTTTCTCAGAAAATGAGCCGAAGAACAATTTACTTGCAAAATGTGAAGTTCATATGAAAATAAATTAAGGGATACGTAGAGGAGATGTCGGGGATGATACAGGAGAGAAGAGGGAAGGAATTTGGTTCTTTCTTTCTTTTCAACAAATGAGAATGTAGGCAAACCCGACCCGGATAAGGATCTGGATCCGTTTCATTAAAGACAGATATCGGGTCAACCGTGACGTATCGGGCTAATTGGCATTTTACAATGTTATGGGCCTCCACCATGGCCCAATATGTTTTAAACAATTGGACTTTCTTATCACCACCTCTCAAACAATTTTATCTCTCTCTTGTGTCTGAAGAGAAGTTTGCCGAACCTTAAGAAGTAAAGGTATTCTATGTAACATTTCTATCTCTGAGTTTATAACTTATTACTAATTTGGTTTTCTTGTTTAACTTGTGATTACTCCTGTGTTAAGTGATGTGGCACGACAATTACGTTGATTAGGACTATCTATTAGCAAAATAGTGTCTATATTGTGTTGCCTTAATAACTTAAGAGATTTTGTGATCTCTAGGTCAGGCAACTGCAGGGGCGGCCCTAAGCTAAACCTTATAAAACAAGGGTTTTAGATATCAGAAAATATAAGAAATTTAGAGGCATCAATTTTCAAAAATTTCCTTTAGTATAGTTGGTTGACACTTTGTTTATCCTAAAATGGTGAAAGTTCAATTCATCTTAGGGCAACATTTTTCAAAAAAGCTTTAGACACCATTTTAGATTGGGCTGGGCCTGCGCAACTGTATTGTATATAACCTCAATTGAGGAAGAAGAATAAATCATCAGAAATTGATCCCAAGAACTTTTACTTTGTTCATCTTGTGAAGAAAGAACTTGGTCTTGCATCCATGTGAAATCAAAAGATTGTGGTTGAAATCTTTGGAGGTAGACTTACTGAAGTCTATTATTTGACTGAAATGCTTCTTTTGTCTCATGATGATGGTTTACGATAAACAAGAATGCTCCTTTCGTGTAATGTTATGCTAGGCGATGAATAAGCAAGAAGCTATGGATATGGAAGCAACCTCTGAATACAAAAGGGGAAGTGGAGTTTTACGTGTGCCCTAAAGAAAAAAGTGAGTATCAAGAAGAATATGGTGTTAACTTCATTTCAAAAAAAGAAAGAATATGGTGTCAATCTCAAAGGAGAAAAAGAAAGAGTTTCACACCATCAGTGACTGAAACTGAACCATCGTTTCGGATTGGTTGGATCATATATTGTTTGTACGACTACGAGCATTGTTTCAGCACAAGGCCAAGCAACGCAGGGGATGAACAGTTGAGTTTCTAAACTGTACCTGCATATATCATTCAGTTAACTCTATAGATAGTATTGTAGCAGGAAAATGAACAAAATTCTGTGATATGCGAAGCATTAGACAACTAACAATGTTATTGGGGAAAAAGAAAGCTAACAATGTCACAACATTCATCTTTTTATCACTCTTCAAAATATTCAGCAAGCATATTACATAATACACACACATTATAAAGACATTATTTTTGACGCTTCAAAATAACCCTTAAAAAGTAATTAAGTTTCAAATTTATGAGGAAATCACTTATACTTTAACGTTTAGGTGTTCTTCTGGCCTTAAAGAACTTCTCCTTGATCAAGATCAATTCTTTCGTAGCTTCACTGATTGTCAACCTGCTCGCTGGATATTCATCACAACACCTAAGTCCTACCTCCAAAACCAATGTCAAGCACTCAACAATAGGGAAACCAACTCTTACACCGGTGTGAAGAATAGGTTGGTCAACAATGTCCGTTACTTCTTTTGACAACGCTAACTTGGTGTAGCTGTGGAGAGTAAAGTCTTCCCCAAATATTTCATTGGTTGGTCGTTTTCCAGTGAACATTTCCAGAAGAAGAACCCCAAAACTATACACATCACCTTGAATTGATGGTTGTCCTCCCATTCCATATTCTGTGCAATCATTCATAAAAACAAGATATAGTGAAAAGATAAAATATTAAAATTCTTTATAAAATTATGGATGTTTGATAATTTTACCAGGTGCGGCATAGCCGATAGTTCCTCTGATGCCAGCAGAGCTGAGTTGGTTGAGGAAGGACTCCTGGTCGAATTTTAGGAGAATTTGGGCCAAACCAAAATCGCTAACATGGGCTGTTAGATCATCATCTAAAAGGACATTGCTTGGCTTAAGATCGCAATGAGCTATAGGTTCATGACAATGAACATGAAGATAGTCCAAAACAGAAGCCACATCTATGGCAATACTGAGTCTTTCAAGAAGTGTCAAGGTTCTTGATGGCCTACGATTTTCTTCGATTTCCTCTGGGTGCAGCCACATATCCAAACTTCCATTAGGCATGAACTCATAGATGAGAGCTCTGAATTCGTTTCCTTGGAAATCAATACTCGAACAAGCCGTCAATAGTTTCACAAGGTTACGATGTCTTATGTCCTTAAGGGATTCACATTCTGCAAGAAAACTCTTCATCGCCCCATGTCTCTGCATGTTTAGAACTTTCACAGCAACAATCTTATTCTCCTCAGGGAACAAAGCCTTAAACACTGTACCAAAACTTCCTGACCCAATCATATTGCCTGGAAAGAAGCCATCAGTCGCATTCCGGATCTCTCCATAACTTATCTTCTCACGGTTGACATTCAATGTGGAAGGAATTGGATCAGTAGTTTGCTTGTTCTTCATTCTTTTTTTGAACCAACGTAGAGATATTAAAGCTGCAAAAAGTAGCAAAAGCAAAGCCACGCATATACTTACTCCAATCAGAATTTTTTTTAAACAAGAAGAATGCTTTGATCCCATCGGTGGAGGCCTTCTAAAACAAGGATGTAGTTTGAATTTCTTGACACCTCCACATAGATTTTTGTTTCCAAAAATTGAAACTATAGTAGCATTCTGAAACTTTCCTTCCGTTGGCACACTTCCCTCGAGATTGTTGATGGACAAATTAAGATACTCTAGCGATGAAAAATTTGAAAGATATGTAGGTATACCTCCAGAAAGATTATTGTTTGAGAGATCAATTATTTCAACACCTTTTAACCTGCTTATATCTGGAACGGCCCCTTCAAAATAGTTTCCTTGCATCAAAAGTACTTCCATCGAGAGACAATTTCCCAAGGAATGTGGGAGTTGTCCTGATAATTTATTATGCGCAATAGATAGTTGAACAAGATTTTCAAGCTGTCCAACCTCTTCTGGCAGAGAGCCAGTCAAAGAATTATGTGATATGTCTAGAATAACAAGGGACCGAATTTCCATTATTTCCCGAGGTATAGGTCCAACCAACTTATTAGATGCCATGCTTACCGTTCGCAGAGACATACAATTACTAAGCTGTGGAGGGATGGTTCCTTCAAAACTATTATTGTCCAAACCCAGGAAGTCCAACCGAGTGAGGTTACTTATGAAAGATGGTATTTCTCCTGATAATTTATTTGATCGAAGATCTAACATCACCAGCTTGGAAAGCTTACTAAGAGAAGTTGGGAGTGCGCCTGTCACCATTGTTTCGTACAACACTAGGCGTTGTAGGTTTATGAGGTTTCCGATGTCATGAGGAATGTTTCCAGAGATGAAATTTGCTCCAAGTTCTAAATCGAAGATGTTCATGGAGAGATTCACAATCGAGATAGGTAAATCACCCCCAAGCCTATTCTCACTAATAACTATTTTCTCTAGTTTGGTGCTGTTAGTCAGAGCAACAAGAAAGTCGAGATCTCCTGAAGAATAACTTCCTAGGGAATTACTCTGAAGATATAACCATTGAAAATTTGTTAATTTTCCGAAGCCCACAGGAATACTTCCTGTCAAATTGTTATTATCGATTCCCAACTTTTGAAGAGTCGAAATATTCGCAAGAGTTGTCGGAATGACTCCTGTGAAATGATTACCTCCCATACTTAAGTATACTAGGTTTGGTAGGAGCTTACCAAAATCAGATCTAAGGCCACCCGAGAATTGATTTGTAGTGATGTATAAATACTCAAGCGAGGACAAATTGTAGATAACTGGAGGAAAAGCACCTGAGAAATTGTTTACTGCTATACCAAGAGTCAACATTTGAGTCAATCTAGCTATAGCATCCGGTAATTCCCCTTCTAATTCGTTATAAGTAAACTCAAGTAGTCTGAGTGATGTCAAGTTTCCTAGAGATGTGGGAAGCTTCCCTTTCAAGTTGTTTTGACCAAAATCTAACTTATGAAGCTTTGTCAATGATCCTACTTCATAAGGAACATTTCCAGAAAGATGATTTGAAAATAATACAAGTTCCACTAATCTAGAACAGTTGAATATACCGATTGGAATCTCTCCTTCCAAAAGATTATAACTCATATCTAAGTTTTTAAGTCTGAACAAATGTCCAAACTCTTGAGGGATGGTTCCACCAAAAGAATTTTCGGAGATATTAAGCCATGTGAGAAAAGAAAGATTACCAATAGATGGTGATATTATTCCGCCTAACTGCAGCCCTCCAAGATCCAAGCTAGTAACTTTTTTGTGCTTGCGTCCACATGTAAGCCCCATCCAATTGCAGAGAGGGGTTGAGTCATTCCAAGAGGACAATACAACTTTTCTGCCTTCAGAAACTCGAGACTTGAACTCCAGCAACGCATGCCTATCGGTTTCATCGGTAAAATGATATGCTTCATCACGTAACATGAAAGCACTGAAAAATGCAAGTAAAAGAAACAATCTCATATTTTGGAGTAAAGTGAGTACGTATGAGGGAGGAATAAAAAACGTATGGTGGTTATGCCTTATATAAGATAAATATATAAGAAGATGCAAGACTTTTTAAAAATGTAATAGGTCAAGTTGTCCACTCTCACAAATAGGTACGTCAAGTGTTCTTAATACAATCATCTTTTGAATAGTACAAAAAATCATTGCTTGAGTTGTTCTTAATCCAAATTAGACAATCCGCGATTTGTTGCTATTGAAATTAGGATAGGGGAAAAAAAGAGATGCTGGCCTAATAGTTATTGTGATTATGATGGTTTTAGATATCAACCAATTAAAAACCACTTAACATTAGATTTATTCAACTTTTTGAATTTCCTTTAGTCGACGTCATAACTATAATGATCCTTGATTATAATTATTAGATCAGATGATTTCTTTATATGAAAGAAAAGAAAACACTTGCATTAGAATAACATTGTTGAAATATATAACAATTTTGAAAACCTAACTACTAACAGAGAGGGAGTTTAGTGGTTAAATCTACTTCGGTTTTCCTATTTGACTCCAAAAAATTATGTAATCTTACATGATATTGTTTGGTGTTTAGAAAAAATTTGGATTATGAATTAAATCGACAAAGAAAATTATATAGTAATGGTGTAAAGATAAAAACAGTTTATTATGAAGCATAAATCGAAAACTAATTGTTAGATTAGTTGGTATTATCTCTTTTAAAGATTAGTTGGATTTCCGTCAATTTTGGTTTACAAAACTTTCTTGGGGATAGCTGAAGAGGGTCATGCGTACGATTTGGGAGTGGAAGGAGAGGCCACAACACAAACTCACAATAAAAGGGTCTTTAGATTATCCTTTGCATGTGATTACTTGTCCCCACGCGTCAATCAGAAGTATTGTTTGATCCAGTTTTAGATTGTGCTTCGGTCTTGGACCCCACTATAACCAAACTAATAAATGTGGTTCTCACGCTGGTTCGTACCAATCTTACTCTGAACTTTCCCTTATAATTGGGGAATGACCGAGCCTGGTCCTTAAACCGTCTTTCGCTAGATGCCTAGATCCTCTGTCCCGTTACGTGCCATATGGTCCACGTCACGTGGAAATATGAATATGGTCTCTGACGAAATTGCATCTTTTTTTGTGGTTATTACATAATTGAGACAATGGCAAAGATTTTGTTTAGCATAGCGTCAAACTTCCAAAGAAAAAGAAGCAGTAGGTTCCATTAAAAGATTAACGTGACATACGGTCTTGTCATTACAAGACCAACGGTCTTCGCAGACTGTGGATCCCACTGAGTCACTGATTTATACTATTCTCTTGTGGTCAACGATCTCGTCCTTTACTGTTTCGCCACGGCGCCTTGTTATTACAAAGCTCTGACGTTACGGTTTTAACATCGCCCGTGTTTTTTCGTCAACAACACTTAATTAAAATAATACCATCGCCTAAACTTCAAAATTCTAAACATTAGCATGGGAAAAGATGAACATTTGAAAACGTTGTGATTTCCATCGCCATTGACGGGGTTAAATTTTTTAACGTCATGCTTGCAATATCACTGGGTTCCACAGTTCATAAAAAGGCACAAAAGTATAACTTTTACTAGATATAGCGCTTACAAGAGTGCTGAGGTGGTCCTCGACAGTTATACAAGTGTCTTAAGTTACTATTTTTAGCCTAAGATAAAGTACTAAGCTATAGAGAAGAAAAATGATCCATTTTGCTTTCGAGTATCTGGCCTTATATAGAAGAGTCCTATCTAGAGTTTTCCCTTCCCACGCATATTGTGTGAGGTCTAAGTGTACGGGGATATTTTGCCATAGAGTAGACAGTACATCCATGCTTTATCTGTATTTTGCAGGCGCCCGATTACTTTTAAAAGACGACGTTTTGGCACGCCATTAATGCTGCATCATATATGGTTACTGGGCTTTGACCAAGCCAATTTGTTGAGACTACGCCCTGGACATAATTATCCCCTTATTGATGTGGGCTGAAATGCAGTGGATCTTAAGTGGCCTGGGGGACCTGGATCCACCTCCAACAATAGCCTTCTCCCAGTTCGGTAACGAGGATGAAGTTACCGAACTTTCATTGTAAGCTGTCTAGGCACGCATGGATCCGCTGCACCATTTGTCATTAGCTTAATCGTTGTCTTTTATCGAGGAGAGGACTGATTTGTGCGGATATTTCGACTTGAAGACTTTGACTAGGAAATTTTGACGAGGCTATTATGACAAAGGGAGAATTTTGACGAGGCTATTTTGACGAGGCTATTTTGACAAAAGGAGAATTTTAACGAGAAGAGTTTGACAAGGAAACTTTGACGAGGCTATTTCGATGAGGAGGTTTCAACAAAGGGAGGATTGTTTCGCGTTGAGATTTTAATGAAGATAAGCTCGGATATGTGCCGCGGAGAGAAAAGGGTTTGGCGCTATGAGAGGATTGATCCACGTAGGTGTTTTGACACGGAGAGTTTGTTGGAGGGGATTGATCTGCGTGGGTCTTGCCGTGGAGATTTGACGAAGAGATCTTGCCGCGAAGGAGCTTGGTTTGTTGCAAGTCTTACCATGCAATTTGATGAGGAGATTGAGTGTTTGCTCGAAGGGAGAATTTAGTGTCGTGGAGGGTTTGTTGAGTGGAGGAGTTGGATTTAAAACTATGAATCCGACGCTGCAAAGACGTGCCGTGGGTAAATCAGTTCCGGCATCGACGTCAAATGCCGTGGAGAAAAAAGTTGTACGGTGGACAATATGGGTTTGTCAGATACAATTGATAAGATAGACGAGGTCAATGTTGTCAAAGTCGATTGTTCGTGAGGGAACGACGAGGTCACCAAGTGCGATTTTTAATGCGATTATGGTAGAACCAATATTGATGAAGTCAAGAAAGTCTCCAGAGGCAACACTGGTAGAGCTGGGGATGCTTGTGTCGATATAGTGAGGCCGAGGAGGTTTGCGTCGATAGTGGTGAGGTCAAAGATGCTCAAGTTAACAAGGCCGTGAGAGGTGCTGGTCAAAGTGATGATGCCAATGAGACTGGGGAGACCCAAGTTGAAGAGGATGAGAGAGGCATTGGTCGAAGTGATGATATCGACGAGGCCGAAGAGACCCAAGTTGACGAGGATAAGAGGGGTGTGATCCCGATGAGGCCGCAGAGATCCAAGTTAACAAGGCCGAGAGGGGTGCGTTGGTCGGGAGCGCCATGATTGTGTGTAAGTGGCTTTTGACGACGAGCCTCTGAGAGAAATAGGGCTGGAGGTAGAGGGCGATGAGGAGGATCATTCTGACACCAAATTGGGTGAGAATCCTGTTAATATTCCAAATATTTTGCATTATCATCAAAATCTTGTGGTGCTTGAGGTGCTTGAACGTCTATGCTGGCAAGGTCATACATAAAAAAGGGTGAGTAAAAGAAGATATGGATGTACCCAATGCCCTCCCTTGTTTTTATTTTTTGATAAGGCGCTTTTGTGCAATATTGGCGAGGAGGGTAGAGAAGTTTGGAGAGGTACCAAGATTATGATGATTCCTTTGAGGTGTTGTTGATGATACTGGACCCGAATGAGGTGGAGCCAACACAAGGCACCAATCCGAGTGTGTTTGCAGTGATGAGGAACATCGTGGTGGTGTCATAAATGATGAGGAGTAGGTTGACGAGGGGGTTCGTGACACGGAGTGCATTAGAGTGCAGAGCAATGAGGAGCGAAATGAGGAACATGGAGGGCATAACGCCGAGGAAGGAAGAGTTCAGTAAATTGTCGCGAACGAGTAGGGTGTCAACGACCACCGAGTAGTTTTATGTTTTAGTAGTTGTATCGAGTTGGCTTACCATGTTTGTATTAGGGCGACCACGTAGAGTAGCGTAGGGTAATACTTATTTTTGGCCTTGGCCATGACTCGGGGAATGTTGTTAACTTGTTATATGAAATGTTCGCTTGGCCTTTCTATTTTTTATGCTCGGTACCTTTACCGGGACGGAATCGGTATCCGTCTTACCCTTAGGCTTCGAGGCGAGTATCATGCTCGGCTTCGGCATATTAGGTGCAAAATTATGGTTCGACTTACCCTGTCATGCCGATGCGAGTGGTGTGCCTAGCTTTTACTTATGCATTTTAGGCGCGGAATTCTGGTTCGGCTTATCCTGTCTTGCCAAACGAGTACAGACTAGCCTTTTACTTAGGCCTTTTAGGAGTGGAATTATAGTCTGGCTTACCCTGTCTTACTGATGCGAGTACAGACTCAGCTTTTATACTTAGGTATTTTAGGAACGAGATGGTGGTTCGATTACCCTATATTGCCGACACGGATAGTTAACAAGGAGAAAATAGATAATACTGATATAATAGTTACGCTCAAAAGCTGCCTACATACCCCGTGAGAGGATCAAACCTAATGTAGTTCTTACTTAAGTTGTTGCAACGTGCAGAAATTAAAAAAGAGAATGCATAATTAAAAGATAGAAGAAGCCTGGAGGACTATTACCATGGAGCGCTTAGGTTGCTGAGAGGCGCGAAGAGGAACACGAGGAATGATGCCATGGTGAAGAAATCGGTGATGGAGGCATTAGCCATGGGAAGAAGGATGGTCATGAGGAGACCTCGGAGAAGAAGGAAGATGAGGAAACGTGGCCTTAGGTTGCTGTATTTAGTGGTTACGACCTACTATATGATGAGTAGGGATTTTGCTTTAAAGTTGAGTTGTACGCTAAGGAAAGGTAACGATCTGCTAGGCGACGAGGAGTGCAAAAATGTGTACCGAGGAGAGGTGATGACATGCTTGGCGATGAAGAGAGATTTTATTTAAGGCATTATGAAATACCGAGGAAAGGTGATAAGGAGAGATTTTCTAAAGCATTTTACGATGATGAGGGGATGTAACATGCTAGATGACAAGGTGAGTGTCATGCGAGCCAACGAGGTTACGATGTCCAGTCAAGTGACAAGGTGAAATTCTCCTCGTAGATGACGACGATAGATTTTTTCTAGGGCATTATACGATGTCGAGTTAGGTGCTAGGTAACAAGGCCACATATTTTTTCTAAGTTATTATACAACGCCGAGAAAAGGTGGCGTGCTAGGTGACGTGGCCACAGATTTTTCCTAAGGCATTATACGACGCTGAGGGGAGGTTGTGCAATAGGTGATGAGGTCACATATTTTTTTTAAGGCATTATACGACGCCGAGGAGAGGTGTCGTGCTAGGTAAGGAGGCCACAAATTTTGTCTAAAAAGGCATTATACGATGTCGAGGATAGATGGCGTGCTAGGTGACGAGACCACAGATTTTATCTAAGGCATTATACGACAACGAGGAGAGATGGCGTGGTAGGTGACGAGGCCACATATATAGTCTAAGGCATTGTACGACATCCTCTTAGTTGTTAGCTGTTGAGGTGACAGCGATGTGAAGTCTTCTCTGGGGCTGAGAGGATGATGACGAGGAGGCATGACGAGGTGGCTTGATGAGGTATCATGACACACTGACGAGGAAGAGGTGTCACGACGAGGTGACGAGATTAGATGTTGACAAGGTGATGATGACGAGGAGATATTCTACCTAAGACATTGATAGGCATCGTGGAGATATTTTGCATGAGGTATCGATACGAGATTTTGTCTAAGACATTTTTGGATGATGAGGGGCGGCTGGTCGTCACCCACGTCGATAGTTGTTGCTGGTTCGTTATGCACAACTCCCAATGGAGTTTTGATCGGCTGGGTATTTTTGGTGTTGTCGGGGATACCCTCTAGGAAGGTGGTCCCATCGGGGTCGTCGATTGACCGAGAGGAATTTTCTTGGTCCCCGTTGGCGGGGTTTAATTTGTCATATTGCTACTTGTGCACTGAGAAATCTCATTTTCCCCCTCCTTCTAGCACCAATTGTTTGTACTGGATATACCATATGGATTAATTAAGAGAAAAAGTAGAAGATTTTGTTTATTAAGTAGCAAAATGATCGGTTACAAGAGTGCCGAGGTGGTCCTCGGCAGTTTTACAAGTGTCTATGTTACTATTTTAAGCCTAGGATAAAGTTCTAAGCTAGAGAAAAGAAAAAGGATCATTTGTGCTTTCGAGTATCTGGCCTTATATAGAGGAGTCCTAGCTAAGATTTTCCCCTCCCACGCACATTGTGTGAAGTCTGAGTGTACGGGGATAGTTTACCGTAGAGCCAACCAGTACGTCCGTGCTTTATCTGTATTTTGCATGTGCCAGACTACTTTTGAAATACAACGTTTTGGCATGCCGTTAATGCCGCGTCGTATATGGTTACTGGGCTTTGACCAGACCCATTTGCTGAGACTACACCCTGGACATAATCATCCCCTTATTGACGTGGGCTGAAATGCAGTGGATCCTTAGTTGGCCTGGGGACCTGGGTCCACCTCCACCAAATAACAAGATAAAGGGACAAGTGCTTGGCTGGTATTGCCAAATTTAATGCACCTGGATTATTTCAAACAATCTTTACATTGTTTTTGAAGGATCAAATGAATCCTGGAGCATTTCTCTTTTCCAAATTCATCTATGATGTGTTGGGCCAACATTTGGTGATTAAGGCCTAATGGCTTAATGGACTTTAAGTTGGTCATAAGTGAATGAGAAATGGGATTGGGATTAAGTCTCTTAGAGAGCAAGCCACTTGGAGAGCAAGCCTATTGGGGAACAAGTCACTTGGAGAGCATGTCTCTTGGAGAACATTTCTCTTAGAGAACAAGTCTCCTCATCTATAGAAGTCGAGCTCCTCTTCTCATTCTCAACACACAGTTTTCACACAAAAAAATATTAAACAATTCTCTCACGCTTTTAGTCTTAATCCGAGAGTGTATAGTAGACACAAAGGTTCGCATATTCCGTTGTTTGGTGTATCATCAACGGTTTCACACAGTTTTATCCTGGGACTCTTAAACACATTCAACATAATATATTTCGGGCGTTTATTGAGTTAAGGTAACGAGACTATAGTCTCAACTCTGTGTTTGTTGTTATATTTCCGTTTGTTCTTATCGTTTACATCACTTGTATTATTGATTCAACTTAATTCAAGATTATAAGTTCTACAGTCTTAACTCAATAAAATTCACCTTGTTTAGATCTCATCTATATGGCTCGGGTTAGGTTTTAGCGAATTCAAAAAACTACTGTTGCGGTTATTACTAATGCTTTTTGTAGGTTTATTATTACATAAACGGTATCCAGGATTCGTTTTGGTTTTTGCAGATCGTTTATAATAACAATTGAACATTAATGGAAATCATCAACGGTATTCACAAGTTTATAACTCTGTGAATCGTTGTCCGATTTTAATAAATAAAAACAAAAATCACTAATGGTATTTGCAATTTTTTAACTCTGCGAATTATTATTCGATTTTGATAAACAAAAAACGAAACCATCAAGAGAATTGTCGAGACTTATCTCTGAAAATTGGTTTATTTTTTGACACAAATTTGATCAGATATCAATTTTTTTTTGTCAACATTAGGCCATAACTGCCCGGCCCATTAGCCAAGCTTCTGCATAATGCAGGCGGCGGGACTCGATCCCTCGACGTGCAAACGCGCATGCCTTTAGTGGACTTACCACCTGCCACTAGGCTAAATGCCACTTATGAGATATCAATTTTGATCTCTGAAAATTGGTTTTGGTTTTGTGACAAAAATATGTGAAGGGAAATTATTAACAATATTTGCAAGCTTAAGGCTCTGCAAATTGCTTTTTAATTGTTTGAAAAATTGAAAAAATATAAATTATTTGAACAGATTGTTTATTTAATTTTTTACTACACAAAGAGATATAATAATAGTTAAAAACAGTATTTGCAAATTTTTAAAGAAATTATGCCAACTGGTTTTTAATTCAAACGAGGGATATGAACCTTAGAAAATCATGTAATTGAATAATAAGATAAATGGTCTCAATTCAAGTTTATGCTCGTGTAATGCGTATACAAGAGACATGTATATTGATATGAAAATGATAATGTGTATATATAAGAGACATTTATAGTGATCAGACAATGATCTTGTGAGAAACAAGAGACAACTACTCTATGTGTAAATACAATGAGTTAAATGTAAAAAGTTCTCTACTTTTTAGATAAGAACGAGATCTGTAACGAGGTATGATTTAAGGATAAGTCAATTAAGTATAAAAATTTAAAACCTGATGAAATAAAAAAATTCGCAAAATTTTCATGTGTTGTTGATTCAAGTACTTAAAACATCAACATTAGAACTTGCAATTTAGAAAGTTTGCGAAACATTTTTTGATTTATTTCAGATAATACCTTAAAATGTGGGGGTGCCTAGCAAAAGTTTCTATTGGTTTGTAAAATAATAACATGAAAATGACATACAAAATTTGACAATATGACAATGTCAAATGGCTTTAACATTAATGTTATAAAGGAAGCACCAAACTAAGAATTTACTTAGTAGTAAATATGATCTCAAATGATACTATTAAACTCGATTACATCAAATCAGCTGACAACCTAGTGGATCCATTGGCCTAAGGCTTGTGAAGAGATCATGTGGTAAAACCATCAAGAGGAATGGGTTTAAAGCCTATGAACTAAGAAGATGTCTGGTGGAAACCCTACTTACATGACTGGAGATCCCAAGAAGTAGGTTCAAAGGGACAACAAAATCAGACAATATCTTCAGAGCGCACTGTGAACATTATGACTCTACCCAGTTCCTAAGATGATAAACAATGCACCTGTCGAAAGTTGAGGATAAGTTTAAAAACTTTTAATGATTTGAGTCCAATAATTGGTTGATAAATGTAATATTACAGGTTACTTATGTACATCCAAATGTTTGGCAAATCACCTAGTAAGTGTGAAATAAAGGTCGTTTCTAGGAGAATGAAGGTAAGGCTATACTCTGCAAGTTCACTCATGAATTACCCGACAAAGTTCAAGGCCACAATGACACAATAGAGAACTTAGTTCTACTAGAAAATGAGTTGAGTTATATCTGTTATCTAGGTTCACACTAAACTTCCGGGTGGTTCAAGACATCATGTTCACCTCCTGGTCAAGTAAACCCGACAAATATTAACAATGAGTGGTTTGAAGCTGAAAAATACTACTTACTCAGATGCAGTAGTTTTTGATTACACTCTCGAAAGTTCGTCAGTCTGTCTAGTCTAGTCAGTAGAGTCTTTTTAGTCATATGTTTAGAATCATTTCTATTCATGTGGGGGATGGTTGAGCTAACATTTGGTCATTAAAGCCTAATGGTGTAATAGACCTTAAGTTGGTCATAAGTGAATGAGAAATAGGATTGAGCTTAAGCCTCTTGGAGAGCAAGTCTCTTGGGGAGCAAGTCTTCTCATTTATCTAAGTCGAGCTCCAATTCTCATTCTCAACACACAACACACAGTTTTCACACATAAAACATAAATAATTCTCTCACGCTTTAAGTCTTAGTCCGAGAGTGTAGAGTAGACACAAAGATTCGCATATTCCATTGTTTGGTGTATCATCAACGGTCTCACACAGTTCTATCATGGGGTTCTCAAACGCATTCAACCGAATACACTGCAGTCATTTATTGAGTTAAGGAAATGAGACTACGATCTCAAGCTCTGTGTTTATTGTTATCTTTCCGTCTGTTCTTATCATTTACATCACTTGTACTTAAACTTGATTCGAGATTATAGGTTCTACATGAAATTCTAGTTTGGCTCCAAAACCTATTTCTCTAGGAAAATTACATCCTTCATACGTGTGTTGAGCTCTTTAAACACTCTTGATTTATCAGACAACAACTTCAACGGTCCAATCCCTCATTGCCTCGAAAATCTCTAGAATATTCTTGCAGTGCTAAACCTTCATCAAAATCGTCTAAATGGATGTGTTCCTGCTGCAATATTTATGACAGACTAAGGTCACTTGACGTCGGTCATAACAATTTTGTGAGGAAACTTTCAAGATCATTGATCCATTTCTCTACTCTTGAAGTTCTGAATGTGAAAGGGAATGAATTTAACCGACATTATTCCTCTATGGTTGAGATCTCTGCAAGACCTACAAGTTCTTGTCCTTCGCTCCAATGCTATGACCAATACATAAGGCCTCGTTTCCAAAGCTACGGATCATTGACACTTCCCGTAATCACTTTAGTGGAGTCTTTCCATCGGAATACTTTATAAAATGGAGTGCTATGTCCTCACTTTGGACAGACGAAGATTGGTCGGATGGAAAGTACATGACAGGGGGGTTAGGCTATTACCATGATTCAATGGATCTGATGATTACAGGCATACTTCTCTGAAAACAAATTTCAAGGTGGGTTTCCAAGATCCATCGGTGGCCAAATTCACTCAGGACTTAATGCGCTCAACTTGTCAAACAATGCTTTCACTGGCCACATCCCATCATCAGTGGCGAATCTGATAGAGCTTGAGAAACAAGCTGTCAGGAGAAATTCCCAAGATCTAGGGGTACTTTTATACCTCGCGTACATGAACTTTTCCAATAACCAGCTTGCAGGTTCGGTACCAGGAGGAACTCAGTTTCGAAGGCAGCCTTGCTCTTCTTTCAAGGACAACCCTGGACTTTATGGCCCTTCACTTGACGAAGTTTGTAGAGATATCCACGCAGCAACACCACAACAAACTGAAACGTCAAAGCCAGAGGACAAAGACGAAGAGATGTTCAGTTGGATAGTAGCTGTAATAGGATTTGGTCCTGGTATTGCCTTTGGATTGATCATTGGATACATACTTGTTTCATACAAACCAGAGTGGTTCAAACATACCTTTAGCCAAAACAAACACCTTAGCTAAAGCACATGAACTCGTTAGAGAGGTCATGTTCTAACTTTTGAACAAAATTGTTAGCAAAACATTAGAAAACAAGAATTTATAAATAAACCATTACCAATTAACCTTCAGTATTCAATTATTTTTGTTGTTAACAATATTATGTTTGATTAGGCATTTAGAACATACTGTAGAATTTCCAAGAAGAAAATCAAAGCAACCGGCCAAACTCCAAGAAAATGAACTTACAGAATTGTAGACAAAGCAACAAAAAATTGTCTATTAATTGTTTATTTTGGTGTGCCTCCAATTTACAACAACGTTTATGCTTCTATGTAATCGAACAAATCTGTTTACTACTTACAAGCCTCTGATCAACATGCTGTCTATTTAGACTCTCAAGATCTTCAGTGATAGTCTGTAATGCAGTTTCTCTACTTTACCAATAAATTATCGCCTGCGAGAGGATCAGAGAATATATTAAACGAGAGGTGAATTGCAATACTGCATCAAAACAACAGAAACTAAAAAAGGTAAGAATCGAACACAGGAAACAAAGGGAAAAAATCGCTGACTTCTTCTGAACCCAGTTAATCCAGAGGAGAAGAAGGAAAGATTTTGCATTTTTTGAATGAGAAGGTGGGCACCCGGATCATGATCCAGATCCGTTTCATCAAAGCTCGGGTCAAACAGAGCTCGTTTCATCTAAGATTACGATATTATGGGCCTCCATCACGGCCCAATGTGCTTGAACCACTCAAGATACCTCAAGACTCAAGTGACCCCTTTTTCTTAGTACATAATCATTTTGTGAATGGCACGACAGATCATTGCTTGAGTGGTTCTTAATCCACAAATTAGATAATGCGTAATTGATCTTGAAATCAGGATAATGGAAAAAAGATGCTGGCCTAGTAATGATTGTAATTATGATGGTTCTAGATATCAACTGGATCGTAAACTAATACCACATATTTTCCAACCAACCAATTAAAACCCACTCAACACTAGATTTATTCGACTTTTTGAATTTTCTGTAGTCCACGTCACAAGTATAATAATCATTGTTTAGTATCATTAGAAAAACACTTGAAAGTTAAAGTTGACAACAAGAACACTTGCAAAAGAAATTAACATTTTTGAAAACCAAACTTAAAAAAAAAAGAAAGAATAACCAAGCACTTTACCACAGCGGTAAAAATTGATTTAGGACAAGGTGTAAAACCATAAATTTTAAATTCAGTTGTTACCGTTTAGCTAAATGAAGATATGATCATGTTTTAGATTTATTAAAAATTTTGGAATCAGAATAGTCTTCGACACTAATTCCCCAAACATTAGTTGGGTGTATGGAGATTACTTAGACTTCGACACAAATCACAAAACTAAAAACAGTTACAAGATTAACAAATTAAAAAGATGAAGCTAGATGAAAATGGTCGTGTGGGATTTGGGAGTGGAAGGAGAGGCCACAAAACACAAACTCACTAAAAAAGTGTCGTTATCCGATGCACCGTCCAACATGTGATAATTTGTCTCCACGCGTCAATCAGAAGAATTGTGTGATCTATTTTTCAGATTGTGCTCCGGTCTTAGACCCCACACGGACAAAACTAATAAATGTGGTTCTAATTTCTCACGCTGCTTCTTACCAATCTTGCTCTCAACTTTCCCTTATAATTGGGGAATAACCGAGTCTGGCCCTCAAACCGAAAGTCCTTCTCTAGATCCTTTGTCTCGCCACGTGCCATATGGTCTACGTCACGTTGAAATATGGATATGTTCTCTCGCGAAATTGGAGCTCTTTTGTGGTTATTATTAACTAGTTCGAAATAATTGAGACAATGGCAAAGATTTTGTTTAGCATAGTCGTTACCGACACGTCAAACATCCAAAGAAAAAAGAAGTAGTAGGTCCCATTACAAGACTAACGTGACATACACAGTCTTTCGCACTGTGGATCCCACTACTGAGTCACTGACTTATATTCTCTTGTGGACAACGATCTCGTCCTCTACTGTTTTGTCACGGAGCGTTACTATTGCAAAACCGTGACGTTTACGGTTTTTAATTCAGGTTAAAAGAAATCTTTTAAGACTAAACTGTGGGTACCAGACCATTAACGATAAATTGGTCTGAATATATAAGAATTAAAGCTCAGAAAAGTAAAAAGATCCGACCCGGAAGGAAGACAAGCTAAAGTTCGCATGAAAAAGCACGAACTAATCAAAGCGAGAAGAAAACAAAGAAGTTAAGCGGCAAGATGATCAAAACAGTTATTGAGAGAAAATTTGAGACCAAAAAGATTACAGAATCAAGCTATAAAAAGATAAGAGCTTGACTAAGAAAGAGGGCGAAATTATTAGGCAAAAACACTAAACGTAGAATTGTAACTCTTTGCTTATTGTATATATCAGTTCCACATCAATAAAATGAATTCTTTCCTAGTTAAAGATTGATCCAATCAAGTTTTAACATAAATCCTAGTCCCTAGATCTATATTGTTGAGTTTATGCATCAAGATGTTTTTTAGGGTTTGATACTAAATAATTAATGCTAAACCCGCCTTAAATATTTTAAAAGATCTCAAAAATTAATTTGATTTATGGTTTTTATAGTTTTTAGGTATGTATTAACATGGACCTTTTGACATTAGTAAACCAAACTTGTAACGTGTCTTTTTCCATATTTTGGAATCTTTATGTTAAACGTGTATGGCTATGATCTACGTAACCTTGTTCACTTTGCCTACTCAAAGGCCAAATCCATTTCTTTTCTAACCTGCTTTATACTTAATACGGAAACCAATCTTTTTGCATTATTGAACTTAACAAAGTTTATATATACAATAAAGTTTTAGTTGGTTATTGTGATTCATTTGTCGGTTACGTGAATTTCTATAATTGTGCCATTTACAAGACACTTGCACGAACCGAAATAGTCCTTTCTTTCTTTTGGTCAAAAACGAAACAGTCCTTATAGATTCGTTATTGATTTTTGCTTTCCGACCACTGTAGCCATTTTGGAATTTCAATTATGAGACTTTCCATATTTATGGTATGTGTTCATGTTTTCTCATCCTTTTTGTCTGTCTTGGTTCATTGTTTTCTAGAATCAAACTTAAATATCACACGAGCCCAAAATTTGCTCTCAATTTCTTTCTTTTCACATTTAGATTTGACAGTCTATACTTTCATATTTTCTGCAATTAAATCTCCGAGAAGGAACTTTCTATCAATTTTCTTAAGGAATTATAATAAGTATATATAGACAACCCACTAACGACAAAAGACGATGTGCCTTTATCTTACAAGAAGACTCAGAGAGTAACACAAAGTACCCAAAAATAACAGAGAGATATCTAACTTGTTTCTTCCTTGGATCCTTTGTTGTCTCCATTTTAATGGATTGTGATTTTTGATTTGTGAGTCTCTTCACTTATCTACTACCATAGCTTCTCCTCCGTTGAACATTACGTCACTTTCTCCGAGCTTACGTCATCTTCCGAGTCTTCACTCATCTTCATTCCTCTGCAGCACTACGTCATCTCTCTGGTGTGTATTAGTTCTAACTTTGGATATACAGCAAGTGAAGGCTTTTTCCTTTATTGCTTATTTTCCCAGAAAAGTAAAAAAGAGAAAATCTCCGAATCTTGCAACTTGATTTCTATATTAATAACTTATACCCACATAGAACTCTATTTTGGCTTTCAACTTCAAATCAGATTTATAATTCTTTATGAAAATATTCTCTATATTACGTACTAATTATAATTTTTAATAGTTCTAGAGTAATGTAGATAGCTTGTGTTATTGGAAATCCATGTCAGACATGAATATTCTATTACATTCTACTTCCTCGGATTATCTTTTATCTCCTGTATTTTCCCGGGAAAAAGAATCTCTAGAGAAAACTTTCTTACTTTGACATTATTTTATCTCCCTCTTGCTCTTTGATTTAATGCAACTATCTCAAACTCTAGTTATTTAACACTTGCAGAGTTTAAAGATCATATGATTCTTTCATCGTCTGAGCAAAATGGGACATTTCTCTTCTATGTTCAACGGCTTAGCTAGATCCTTCTCCATCAAGAAAGAGAAGAAGATCAACGGAAAAAGTTATGCCAAGGAAGCTGCAGATGAAATGGCGAGAGAGGCAAAGAAGAAGGAAATGATTCTGAGATCCTCTGGTTGCATTAATGCAGAAGGATCTAATAACTTGGCTTCTGTTTTCTCCAAACGTGGTGAGAAAGGCGTTAATCAGGACTCTGCTATCGTCTGGGGGGTACATTACTTGCACAAAAAGCTATCTTAAAGCTTAATTATTTAGGGCTTTTATGTGGTCTTTCGCGTTTACTTAGCACTTTTTGCTTGCTTTAAGCATATTGAAACATGTTAACTTCACGCATTTTTCTTCGTGTGCGTTTTCGTTTAGCTTAGATGTTGATTGTTTGGTCTTTAGACATTTATTTGGTGAAATCTGTTCATCATGATTTTGACCTTTTCTTAATCGTAAACAGGGATTTGGATGCAAAGAAGACATGATCTTCTGTGGGATATTTGATGGACATGGTCAATGGGGACACTTTGTTTCTAAACAAGTCAGAAACTCAATGCCTGTATCCTTGCTCTGCAATTGGAAAGAGACACTGTCTCAGACCACCTTAGCAGAACCCGAAACAGAACTCGACGAATCCGATAAAAAGCTACAGCAGTTCGCCATATGGAAATACTCATACCTCAAAACGTGTGAAGCTGTAGACCGGGAGCTTGAACACCACAGGAAGATCGATTCTTTCAACAGCGGCACGACTGCTCTAACTGTTGTGAGACAGGTAAAGGAAACCTCAAGAACATTACCTCATGAATTAATTCCTTTCAAAGGTTTGCTCTGTTCGTTGATCAAGGATTCTAAATGGTTTCTTAATACAGGGTGAAGTTCTTTATATAGCAAACGTTGGGGATTCTCGTGCGGTACTAGCCACAGTTGCAGACGATGGAAGCTTGGTCGCGGATCAGCTCACAGTCGATTTCAAACCAGATCTGCCCCGTTAGTTCCATAATCATTCTATTGAAATATGTAAATACATCATATAAATCTCTGTTATTTCATCTAAGTGATTCTGAATCTTTACTTGTTTTCTGGTAAAACAGAGGAGGAAGAGCGGATAATCGGATGCAACGGGCGAGTCTTCTGCCTCCAAGATGAGCCAGGGGTCCACCGAGTGTGGCAACCAGAAGAGGAATATCCAGGGCTTGCAATGTCGAGAGCATTCGGAGACTATTGTATCAAAGAGTACGGATTGGTGTCAGTGCCTGAAGTCACTCAAAGACAA
Organism: Lepidium africanum; assembly: GCA_900406405.1. Lineage (NCBI taxonomy): Eukaryota > Viridiplantae > Streptophyta > Magnoliopsida > Brassicales > Brassicaceae > Lepidium > Lepidium africanum. The sequence continues at coordinate 31,517 of OVAX01000984.1, read as the reverse complement.
ATCTCCATTAGAGATCAGTTTATAATCTTGGCCACTGATGGGGTATGGGACGTGATATCAAACCAAGAGGCCATAGACATTGTTAACTCAGCCACGGAGCGGCCAAAGGCAGCCAAGCTGTTGGTAAAGCAAGCGGTTAGGGCATGGAATAGGAAAAGACGAGGAATTGCCATGGATGATATCTCTGCCATTTGCCTCTTCTTTCATTCTCCAACATTGTAAACATCTTTATCACAACATTCTGATCCTAGTTTTGGGACTTGAAGATGTATTGAAACAACTGAAGATGTACTGTACAGCTTAAGGCAACTATATAAAAATAATTATTCACAAAACTAAGTGTATACTATACACACACATACCTCTTCAAACCTATAGGAAGCAATCAAATGAGATTCATCTTTCTATATAACTACTATCTCTCTATATATGTAACCTGTGAGCTCCTTTAGCCATCCAATATAGTTTTTAATAACCGGCTTATGTACCCTGTTAAGTGAACCGATTGGAGAGAACTGGACGTACAATCAATAGTGGTTAATGGAAGACTTGAGAAGCAGTGTAGAACTCGGTTTCATTGAAACCCGGTCTGAGATCTTCTTGTTCACACATGAACTGAAGTGGGAAACACACAAGGTTCCCTCTTGTCTCCTTCAGTCTCCCCCACGAGTCGCTTCCACTTGGTTTTAGCTTTTCTGGTGCAATCCCAAGGTCAATCGTCGTGTGACCCAACTTGTGTTTCAAAAGAGCCATGTTGAGTCTCAGTGCATTTCTGTGTGTTTAGGATTATGATCAAGAGAAGCATTAGATCATATAATATTAGGGGCAAGAAGCTAAGTGTGTTAAATTAGGTTTCTCTAAAGACAAGTAAGTACCTTGAGCGTATATGTTCATTTGGGATGCATGAGAAGACTTGGTCGTATATGTCAGTGTTCTTCTTAGCTGTAGCCATCCACAAATCTTTGTATGTTGCATCTTTGATTGGATCTTCAATTATTTTCATCTAAACACCAAAAAAAGTTAAGGTTTCGTCAGTCTTATGCTTAGGTGTGTTTAGGCAGTTTGTAGAATTTACCTCTCCGGTGTGAAGACCGAGATGCTCTGACCACAAGGAACATCTAAGACTGTGAGAAAATTTCCCGGCCATCCACTTCACTCCGTTCATTGAAGACTCCACAAATTCTTTATCTTCAATCACAACTCCGATCTAAGACACAAACGATTAAAATGAATGCAGAACTCTCTTTTCTTCTCCTATAAAGAATGAAATAGAGTTATGGAAATACCTCGGAGTCTCGTGAGCCTAGTAAGCTCCTGTCATTAATATTAGAAGATCCAATCAATGCGATCCGGTCATCAACAATCATTAGCTTGCTGTGCACGTAAATCTGGCTAGTGGCAATGGGGCCGTTTTCAAACAATCGTCCGTACGATCTCAGACCATAGAAGGATATATAATCTTGAGTCTTGGGACCAAGCAGAGCATTAAGGTTGTCAAGAATCGAAGTTTTTTCTCTAGAGATTGTGCGATATTGCCAATGCATTAGTGCTCGAACCGTGGCAGCTCCAAAGTCATCAATGCCTCCCTGTTATATGTCATCATATAAAATGATTGGCCTCGTAGTTTAATTATCTGTAAACTATACGAAGAAGCAAATATTACCTGAAATCCAGGAAGGAGTGGTATAATGATCACAACGCGGAAGCACTTCTTCTCTTCATGAGCCTTTAGAATGCGTCTGTATAAGGCTTCAAGAATGCGGTTCAGAATTGTTTCATCTTTTTCTAGTCCAGAGATGATGAATTGGTTCTGGTAAACCACGAGATTAAGATATTAGAATATAGGACTAATCGGATCAAGAGGTTATGAATATGTTTGAATGATTAATATATACCTCGATGTAGATAAAATGTTCAGCGTTTTGGATAAGTGAATAATAGGCTTGATGAATGCTGTCTTCGGGCTGGCTCGTCCCAGCAGACCATTGGCTAACACTTCTGATTATTTGACACTTACAATCACTTTTCTTCCCAATCTGCCACCACCACTCGTTCACAGCCTCGTCCCGATCACTTTCTTCTGAAGTTTCCATAAGAAGCTCATCTTGGGTGTCAGAGAGATCAAGTTCTTGTCTTGGACCACTGTCTAACTTTATATCACACCTGCTGGGGGAATCTGCATCGGTTTCATGCGGGAGAAGCAAAGGGATGTCTTGCGGAGGTGAGGCAGATGAGAAAGAGTCTTGTCTGGCAAGAACAACGGTTTTTTCAGGGTCTTCTTCGGGTTTAGCCACTCCGGGAATATCGATCTCTCTAGTTCCCAGATAGTGGGGAAGAACCATATGGTGGTGAGGCATCAACAATGGAATCGTCTGTTCATTAGGTGCCTTGTTTCTCTAATTAAACAAATACTAAATTCATCAGAACCTTTTAAAAATGAAGTTGCGAAAAAACCGCATATCTCTGCATCGTGATTACCTTAGAGTGATTCCATCGCTGGACAAAATGTCGAGCCACATCGCGACAAGGAGGTCCCCAAAGAGCACAGTGGACATCGTGCCATGGCATTCTTGGTAATTTTCTTCGGTCTAGCTCGTCTTTCATTGTTTCTTCCCATGAATTTGGTTCAGATTCCCTGACAATACATATAGAAATTCATGAGAAAGATGGTCCCTTATGTTAGAAAAGATTCAGACAAGTTCAGGACCTTACCTAGGATTATAATAATCCTTTCCTGGCCAAATATAAGGAGGGCAATCTCCTATCTTGTGTTCTGCTGTGTCATAGCGGCCAAAACATAAATCTAATCCTCCAATGAAGCAAACTTGGTAATCTACAATCACAATCTTCTCGTGGTGCGACCTGAAAGAGCCAAAGAATAATTGAACTTGAGGTATAGCTAAGTAAGTTAAGAAAATCATCAGTTTCAGTTAATACCGCACCAGAGGTAAATGCCTGTGGAGAGATGATCTGGATAACGAAGAACTTTGACGTTCTTGTGAATGTTTTGAAGCCGTTTCTTGCTGTACATACTGTTGATTTTCAGCGCGATTTGAACTTCCTTATACATAAGAATATAAATCTGCAACAGTTCCAAAGTTTCTAGTGCTTGAGTTCAATTATAACAGTACCAATTAAATCCATTGGGAGCAATGTAATCCTATTAACATACATTAACACCCTGTTTTGCTTTCGTCTCAAGCAATGCATCGAGCCGAAATGAGGGATGATCTTCAAAGGGACGTTTGAGATATAGCTCTGGGCATAACCACCAACCAGTCATAAATATCTGCAAATGAATTATAGATTCAAAACTTGATATAATTCTAAGATACTGTGATACAATTCTCAATAACAGGTTGAGGCAAAGAAATGGAACCTCTGATGTTGCATTTTGGATTGCAGATGCGATTGCTTCAAATGCAGTGTGACCGTCTACAAACCACTGAGCCTGGCTTCCATCTGATGTTAAGCCTCTAGGTGGTGCATATGAACCAAACCGATGTGGACTGTAACTACCAGCTTCGTCCACAGCCTTAACCCATTCTCTAACTTTTCCACAGCTTGTAGTTCTTAGCCTCACAGTTCGGTCACCACTTGTCACTTTAAAGCCATAGCGAAGCGGATTGCGTTCCTTCACTTGTTCAGCCAAATGCGGCTGCTCAGAATACTCCTTCGAGTCCTGGAACCGCGATAAGTCGAACACCATTATATCTAAAAGCTTTCCGCTGAACGGATCTTCTAGTAAAGCCAAGAATCCTGGTTTCAAAACCGCCCAAACCTGAAAAAGTCGGGAAACAATGAATACGAGAATGTTCATCTTAACGAGAAATTCACACAAAGCTGAGCTGGTTTTGTTCAAACCTTTGTCCAGGTAGTTCCGAAGCAACCAAAACAATGTGAAGGAAGACAGCATCGGCCACCATCAGATCGAGGGACTTTCCCCAGGTGCTTAACTGTGACATACCCTTCTTTCATCTTGGAACCGTATTCTCTAGCAAAAGAGAGTCTAGAAACTTCAAGGAACTTGCAGACCTGTGGATATGTATTGAGTGTGACGCAAGAAAATTAGAAATCTCAACTAGAAAAGTCATAATCATCGTCAGAGAAAGAATTCAAACCTCTTTGGAGTTTACAATGTCCAAGTTCCCTAGAAAAAGATTCAAGTAACCTTGCATTGCGGTTCTCCCACGGTCTACAACTGTCTCTGACCGGCCTATTGTTGGACGCATGATTGTCAAAGCTGCACGTGAAGGAACATTCCTGCACAAGATAGAAACTAACCGTTTCATAAACTTAAGAGGAAACATCAGTCATCCATTTTTTACTTGAATCCATGAAACCGAAAGGTTCTGACTTCTTAAAGCACCTGTTCTTAACACTATCTTCAGTGTAATGCAGAGGAAGTGCACCGTCATCAGGTTCTTCATCATCTTGCACAACGGATCCTTGCATATCAAAGATCCCCAAGCTATGGAGCCACTCTCTAACCTGTTCAAAACAGAGATATTCGAGTTAAAGAAACTTGTTTTCTAAAATATTTTGTGTGTTTGTGTGTGTTAGCAAATCTGCAAAGCAGGAAAGTTCTGACCTGTTCTTGCTTCTCGTGGAGGTCTTCAATGATCAAACGTTTCTTCAAAGCAAAATGTAGGTAAAGAACTTGAGAAGCTTTCTTTTGTAATGTCCACTTGAACTAACACATTCACAATAAAACAGAGGATAACAATTTCAAGGTCTATTTGTTACTAATTTTATACAGAACAGAAACTCTTTGAGCAAGAAATTGAATCTTTTCATCGTGATTTCTTTGTCATACATATCAAAACTTCATGCAGAATGTGAGAAAATCAATCTCTAAACAAAGGAAAATAATCTTTCCTAAATTACAAGTCAGACATTGTGGAGTATGTACCTGTTTATACTGAAGCTCCAAAGTGTAAGAAAGAAGCAAGGGGCTAAAATCGGTTGTGTCGGGTCGTGAGACGGAGACGATCGCCGCCTTCGGAAGCTCCTCAAATATCTGACATCCGCCGCCAGAAAAACACGCCGCCGTCGCCGCCATATCAGCTCTGGAATTTCTGCTCTTTCTATTGACGTCGTCCGACTTAAAGCCGTTAACTAGCAATTTTTCCGTCGACATCGATAAAATCTCCTCACCGTCGTCAAAACTCGCCGTTCAAAATTGCATGTCCAAAAAACTCGAGTTTCCACTGATCGATAGATCGATGTTATATATAGGTATATGTATATATGTGTGTATATGTGTGTGGATTTCAGATTCTACAATTGAGGTTTAAATCACTATGGCCATAGTTGATTCAACGGCAAGAGAAGTGGTTCCGTCACGTTAAGTTTAACGAATGACTGAGTTACGTCGTTAGAAGATGACACAACCGATGATTGACACGAACGATGATTGACACGTGTACGGTTAAGATAGAGAGTCTACGTTAACTTCCGTCTACCCTGCCGTGTATATGCAACTTGGTTACATCGTCTCCAAGTTGGAAAGCTCGAGTGATTTTATATCACCCTCTCAAACAAACTAGAAATGACGATTTTACCCTTAATATTATAACTCGATTGCACTCGATTGCGAGTGTTGCTGTCTTGACCTTGAGGGACAATATGGTCTTTAGAAGGTGTTGTGCGAAGTATATGCCATGCAAGCATCAAAACGACAAGAATATCCTAATTTTTTGTGCTTTACCAGATCAGAATATTCCCAAAACATAATTTGTTTTGTCTGTTTCAAGTATAAGTTTAGTCCAAAACTCACTTATTTAATTCATATTACATGTGCAAATGATTACTGTCTCTGTCTCCACTTTTGTTCATTCCTTTAATTAATCATGAGAAAATGAATTGATTTTATTTTTCAAGTATTCGATGATATTATTTAATTTTGATATAAAGTACAGACAAGTAATAATATTAGCGTATACGCATTAGCATAGGCATTAAAGCGAATCTTTAATTACTTCCTAAGTTTTATAACTCATGTAAAGCATGAATTATACAGATGTACTTAAACTAAATTTCATAAATATTAGATTAACCAACGATGAATAAGTCTAAACACAGAAACTTTCGTGCTATGGTTTGTAATTATCTCTAGTATAAAGTGTTAAGAACTACGAATTGTTCAATATGGTTTGATTTAAGTGGGGTTTAAGTACACATAAAGTTCGGAAATTGCAAACCGGAGTCCAACTTTTTATTTGGGCTAAGATTTCCCAAATTGGGCCTTAAAACATTTACATATGAACAAAATGCTCCTAAAAGCCATGAACTGGTTCAAGCAAAGCTCCAGTTTCTACAAAGGCAGTGAACTTTAGCAAGTGCAGCCATATAATCATCAGACCTGAAACAAATTAGAGATGAAAACGCATCAAAAACGCTAAACTATATAATCTTTTCAGTTTCACTGCACCAAGTATGCGTTAAGGATTCAAACCTCTGTCCATATGGAGATCCACAAGCCGCAGTTATATGGACCTTTGCGTTTTCTGATTTACCCTACAACGAGAATCAGACAAGTAACTTAAACAAGATAACTTGAGAACTTTGTTCTTGAAGAACAATAGATGTCAATGAAGGTTGTGTTAGAGAAATTCAAGATCAAAAGCATTACCTCAGCTTCATAGTAGAGCCCTGCGTATAGTGAAGCGTAGAAGTATTCGCTTGCTTGACCGCTAGAGAAATCATTAGCTAACTGTTTTCAAAACTCAGAATATTAAAGATAGTTTGGTGGAAAAAAAAAATCATGAAATATACTATAAAGAACATGTTTAACACCTTTTCAGGATCACCACCGCTCTTGAATAGATTATAAGCTTCTCTCATCACAGGCCGAGAATCTCTACCAACCTACACAGAATTGTTTCTAAAATCTAATATACCACTTTTGTCACTGCTCAGAGAATGATTAGCATTCTGATAAAAGCCAATGATTTTTTTCCGTGTTTCAGAATACGGTTAACCAACATGTTAACTAATCGATAAACAAACCTCGAGAAACTGTTTTCGTGCAACATCTACACCGTGAAGCCTAGCTTCGCAAAGAAAGCACCAAATCGACTCCTCTGTGTCATTTGGGTTCTGAGCAACATCTATTCGGAACTGCTCTGCACCTTCTTCAAACCTGTTGGATATTTCATTACTTCAGACGGTATATGGAGACCAAGATCCGACAGTGGATCACCATTTTATGAGAATCAACTCAAACCCCTAACTAGAGACAGTGAGAAGAAGATAGTACTTATCGAGATAGTAAAGAGAAAGTCCGCGTTGCCAAAGATCTGTATCAAAACAAACGTTACTGTTCACATGAAGCAAAATCTCTAAATATTTGATAAAAATTAAAGGTTTTCAGAGAAATTGTGTGATGAGATAAAACAAAGCAGACAAAACGTACATGCCTTTTGCCTGGGATCCAACGCAATAGCTCTATCAAACTCCATCACCGATCCAGAAACATCACCCTTTTACAAATGGAAACAGAAAGCATCTCAAAAATATTCAGATTTTTGAACATTACTGTTCTGTCGGATAGTTTTCAATTTTACCTGTCTGAAGAGCTGCATTCCACGTCGTACCGCTGCGATTGCCTCACGAGGGTTCGAATCTCCGCCTCCAGTTATTGCATCCCAAATTGACGAAACAGAAGGGAGGAAAAGTCTACGAGACAGTGCGTGAGGTGAATGGCGGGAAAATTGGGGGTTTAGGGTTTTAAAAGGCGAAATCGCCATGAAACGCCGAGAAATCGTGGGAGATGAAAATATAATTGGATTCACGATCTGGGTTAGTGCCATATTCCGTGAAAGCAAAAGAATTTCTCCAAACAGCAACGACGATTACAATTTCTCCTCAGTTTATCAGTATTCCCTTGAAGATAAGAAGATGACAAATGGGAGGGAAGAAACGCAACGTGTATGAACCGAAAAATTCCGGTTTACTTATTCGCTTTATTAAACGAGTCGGTTCATACGGTAGATCATTCGTTAACCCGTAATTTTATCGGTTTACTTGAGATTCCATCGGTTTTAAAAATCAGATGTTAACCGTACGGTCAAAGCCAGTAAGAGCGTGTGCAAAAAGAATCTAAAGTTTAAAGAGCAATAAAAAGAGAGCTTTGGCCTAGTGAAGAAAGAATAAACTTTGGCTTGAGAAGGTAAATAAATAAAGTTTGAATTTGTTCCAGCAGTTCCCAAAGAGGCAAAGAACATTTCTTCACCAACAATCAATACCTAAACCTCCGTAGCTTTTATATTAACATATATGGCTTCACTTCATCCAAAAACACAAAACCTATTATCAACAAAAATGGGTATCACCAGATTTCTCATAGCTCTTCTCTTAGTTATGTTTATGTTTGTTCACACTTCTGTGTCCGAAACTACAATGTTCAAACCGTACCAGGACGAAAACTTTGGGTCTCTTGTAGCCAAAGCGTGTCAATTTATCGTTGCTCACGAATCCTGCGTCTCTAACATTCGAACGCACATCAAAGAATCGGGTCATGGAGTAAACCCGCATTCGGTTTTAAACGCAGCGGTTAAGGAAGCTCACGACAAAGCCAAGTTAGCATTTGAACGAATCCCAACGTTCACTACGTTTTCTGTCCAATCCCGTGAACAAATTGCTATAGAAGATTGCAAAGAGCTTGTAGGCTTCTCGGTGACAGAACTAGCATGGTCGATGTTGGAGATGAACAAACTCCACAGAGGAGAAGGAATAGACGGTAAGTCTAATGAAGCTGCTGCAGCAGGAGGTAACCTTAAGACATGGCTAAGTGCTGCAATGAGTAATCAAGACACTTGTTTAGAAGGTTTTGAAGGAACAGAGAGAAAGTACGAGGAAATGATCAAAGGTAGCTTAAGACAAGTTACTCAGCTTGTGAGCAACGTTTTAGATATGTATACACAGTTCAATTCCTTGCCTTTCAAGCCATCTAGTAACGAAAGCTTCACCGCAAGCGTTCAATGGCTCACGGAGACAGACGAGAGCCTCATGAAGCATACTGAACCCAACGGAATGCATCCAAATACTGTTGTGTCGCAAGATGGAAAAGGGAAGTTTAAAACGATAAATGAGGCTATTAATGAGGCTCCTAATCATAGTACAAAGAGATATGTTATATACGTGAAAAAAGGTTTGTATAGAGAGAATATTGATTTGAAGAAGAAGAAGACCAACATTATGCTTGTTGGTGATGGTATTGGACAGACGATCATTACCAGTGACCGGAATTTCATGCAGGGTCTTACCACTTTCCGAACTGCAACTGTTGGTTAGTATTAATATTTTAATTAATTAGATCAATAGTTAATTAACTAATATTGATTAACCTTTTTGTACTTTTCTCACTTTTTGGTTTTTGTCAAATTTGTTTATTACTAAAGCATATATGCTTTCTGTAATCCGCAGGCTTTCAAGCTTTATAGGGCTTTTTTTGTTCTTTTCATTCCTTTCTTGGGCTACAATCTTTTACTAATTTAATTTCTAATTAATTAGTATTAGTTAAACAATGATTGATTAGCTTTTAGTTATCTTTTTTGTTCTTTTCTCTCTTTTTGGTTTTGGTCAAACTTTGTTTATGTGTTTGCTTTCTGCAAGCTTTTTACAGTCTGTTCTTATAATTCATCCCTTTCTTGTACCACAAGTAACTACTTTATTCATTAACCCTTGGTTTTGGTCTGAACAGCTGTCTCCGGAAGAGGATTCATAGCAAAGGACATAACATTCAGAAACACTGCAGGGCCACATAATCGTCAAGCCGTAGCATTGAGGGTTGATTCCGATCAATCTGTCTTCTTCCGATGTAGCATAGAAGGTTACCAAGACACTCTTTATGCCCATTCCCTCCGTCAATTCTACAGAGAATGTGAAATCCATGGTACAATCGATTTCATATTTGGAAATGGCGCCGCGGTTTTACAGAACTGTAAAATCTACACCAGACAACCATTACCACTCCAGAAGGTAACAATAACCGCACAAGGAAGAAAAAGCCCTAATCAAAACACAGGGTTTGTAATTCAGAATAGTTACGTGTTGGCTACGCAACCTACTTATCTTGGTCGGCCATGGAAACTTTACTCAAGAACAGTTTACATGAATACTTACATGAGTCAATTGGTTCAGCCAAGAGGATGGCTTGAGTGGTTTGGTAACTTTGCTTTGGATACTTTGTGGTATGGTGAATACAATAATATGGGACCAGGTTGGAGATCGTCAAGCCGGGTTAAATGGCCCGGTTATCATATTATGGATAAACGTACTGCAATGTCCTTCACCGTTGGATCTTTCATTGATGGTCGGAGATGGCTTCCGGCAACAGGTGTTGCATTCACAGCTGGTCTAGCTAATTAATTCAGTTTACTTTAATTATTATTTGGGTCCCTTATTAATTTGCATATGTTATAAACAATTATTTTTCGTTTGTCATCCATATAATCCATCATATATGTCTGTTTTAATTTGTAGACAGTGATTAATTATACATTTATGTAAGGAAATCAATTTTTTTCATATGAAATTTAATAATTATTAAAATAATTTCTCAGTGGTAGAAAAATATACAAGACCACCGTGTTCATATAAAAAATCGTTTGTCATTTATACTATCCATAGTGAATATGTGTTTAATTTGTACATTTTGATTGTTTATACACTTATACAAGACATTCAACTTTGCCCACTTCAGATTTCATTAACACAGGTAGTGGGTCTATTATAGTAGACAAATATTTTTAAAAGTAGAACAAAACAAACATCTAATATTACAGGCGTGGGAATTTTCTATATGATTCGACGATTTAAAAGATCTCAACAAATTTTAATTTAATTTTTTTGGTCGGCACAAATTTTAATTTTATAGTATAAATAATTTTGCAGTGGTAAAAAAAATATTAAAACCACCATATTCACAACTGTAAATAATGGTTTTTAATGGATAAGTGTATGTTAATGAGTAGTTAGAAAACACAATTAAGACACTGATTAATCTGGTGGAGGCAAGAACCAAAAAAAAACAAAATGAGTTTCAAAAACCCCTAAAATAAGTTAAAGTTATTTTCTCAATTTAGAAACTCACAAGGAAACAGAGAAGAAAATAAAACCACAAGCCTATTTTTTGTATTATCAACAGTTTTATCACTTGCCGAATTCCCCGCCAAGCCTTAGAAAACAGAGCAACCAAAATAACGAACTCTTAATTTATCATAACCGTTATAAATAAGCCATCAATGACAATTATGAAAAGTTGTACACTCCCAGGAAGGCTACGTTACCTTTCGACGGAGGAGTCCATAAAACTCACAATTCATTTGTCTCAAAGAACAACGAACAGCTCTAAACATATTTAAGAACCAATCTTAAGAGCTGTTCAAGTTCGAAAACAGTTTGATAGAAATTGTAAGGAAAACACACAGAAAACAATAATGTCGTACGGGTACGACGATGATTCCAAGAGGAAGAGGAGATATGTTGTCATAACTATCTCTTCTGTTCTTTTGATTTCAATGGTGGTTGCTGTTACCGTCGGCGTTAGCCTCAACAAGAACGGAGATTCCGGTGACTCTGAAGGTAACGGAAAGGTAACGGCTTCTGTGAAAGCTGTTAAGGATGTTTGTGCACCAACTGATTACAAGAAGACTTGTGAAGACACTTTGATTAAGAACGGACAAAACACGACCGATCCGATTGAGTTGATTAAGACAGCTTTTAATGTTACAATGAAGCAGATTACAGATGCGGCTAAGAAGTCACAGACATTGATTGAGCTTCAAAAGGATCCAAGGACAAAGATGGCTCTTGATCAATGCAGTGAGCTGATGAATTACGCGTTGGACGAGCTTAAAAGCTCTTTTGAGGAACTTGGGAAATTTGAGTTCCATAAGCTTGATGAAGCTTTGATCAATTTGAGGATTTGGCTCAGTGCTGCTATTAGCCATGAGGAGACTTGTCTTGAAGGGTTTGAAGGGACACAAGGGAATGCAGGAGAGACGATGAAGAAAGCGTTGAAAACTGCAATCGAATTGACTCACAATGGACTAGCAATCATCAGCGAAATGTCGCATTTCGTTGGCCAAATGGAGATCCCCGGGCTGAATAGCCGTCGGCTTCTTTCACAAGAAATCCCTTCGTGGGTAGACCAACGTGGTCGTAGGCTCCTGCAGGCTGCAGCCGCGTACTCCGATGTGAAGCCTGATATTGTTGTGGCTCAGGATGGAAGTGGACAGTACACAACGATCAATGATGCATTGAAGAATGTTCCTAAGAAGAGGAACTCTACCTTTGTGGTTCACATTAAGGCTGGTATCTATAAGGAGTATGTTCAGGTGAACAAGACCATGACTCATCTTGTGTTCATTGGTGATGGTCCTGAAAAAACCATCATTACCGGTAACAAGAACTACAAGGACGGTATCACTACCTTCCGTACCGCCACTGTTGGTAAGATATGTCTATTTGAAGACTCGTTAGCTATATAGTTTTAGAAGCTATGCATATCTCATATCAATCTAATGGTTATTGCAGCTGTTGTTGGAGACTACTTCATTGCTAAGAACATTGGCTTTGAAAACACTGCTGGGGCAATCAAACATCAAGCAGTTGCGGTTAGGGTTCAATCAGATGAGTCGATATTCTTCAATTGTAGATTTGATGGCTACCAAGACACGCTCTACACTCATTCCCACCGTCAGTTCTACCGTGATTGTACCATCTCAGGCACTATTGATTTCCTCTTTGGAGATGCAGCTGCTGTATTCCAAAACTGTACTTTGTTGGTGAGGAAGCCACTTCCGAACCAGGCATGCCCAATCACAGCACATGGTCGTAAAGACCCAAGGGAATCCACTGGATTTGTGTTCCAAGGGTGCACAATTGCAGGCGAACCGGATTACTTGGCCGTCAAGGCAACTAGCAAAGCCTATCTTGGAAGACCATGGAAAGAGTACTCAAGGACTATCATTATGAACACTTTCATCCCAGATTTCGTCCAGCCACAAGGATGGCAACCATGGCTCGGTGACTTCGGTCTCAAGACATTGTTCTACTCTGAGGTCAAGAACACAGGACCAGGTGCAGCCCTAGCAAATCGGGTTACTTGGGCCGGAATCAAGACACTAAGCGATGAAGATGTCCTCAAGTTCACACCAGCTGTGTACATTCAAGGTGATGCTTGGGTTCCAGGAAAAGGTGTTCCCTACACTTCAGGCTTGTTGGGTGCAAACCCGACTGCAGCAACCACCAGCCCTAGAAGCTTCTCCTTTGCGGATACAAGTGGCGCAGGCTCACTTCCTCCAGCAGCTTCACCACAAAGTTCCATTAAGATGGCTTCAAAAGAGACCCCAATTACAATGATTTCAAAGTCTACCTAACATAATGTGTTTTTCCTTACTCTAATTCAAAAAAAACCTGAAAAAGAAAAAAAATTGCTTAACTTTGTGAATTTCAGGATTATTGATCTATCAAATTGTTGAGACTTATGTTTAGATTTGTAAACTCATATTTAATATTGAATAATATTGAAAATGCTGTTTATAAATCCATTATAATTAACTACTGCATCTTGTACACCTATGTAGAAACTAGTCCATTAGTAGATTTCAATTCATCTAAGGAAAAGAAACTTAATATACACATGAATAGAAGAAACTAAATGCATACTTACCTGAAAGATGAAAATTTTGCGAAAAACAGAAGTAGTTACAACTAACTCCATTTACTTCTGCATTCACTTCATTGACGGAGATAATGAAGTACATAGATAAAATCGACAAAACTTTGACAAATGTAGTAAGACTACTTTTGCATGCATACTTCCATATTTTGGTGTTATAAAATTTGATGCAATAAATGAAAATAGCTTCCCAAGGCAAATTTGCATGCAAAGGAATAGGATAGGCAACTACCTCTACGAGTCTGCATTTAATTACTTTCCCATTCACCTCCAATGGTACTTCTTCTTCGCCAATGGTCCATTTTTTAAACACAAACAAAATTAATATATTATTGTATAGTACTGAAAAACTTCCCTTTGGAATCTCTATATATATAACAGCTTTATATGCAAAAACACATTCATAATAAAAAATTAAAAAAGAAAGGAGAAGTAGAAATGGAAGGAATCAGTCACAGAATGGTGAGTGTCAATGGCATAACAATGCACATTGCAGAAAAAGGTCCTAAAGAAGGTCCTGTTGTGCTTCTCCTCCATGGATTTCCTGATCTTTGGTACACGTGGCGTCACCAGCTTAATGAGTTATCATCTCTAGGTTACAACGCCATAGCTCCAGATCTCAGAGGCTATGGAGACTCGACGTCACCGAAGTCTTTTTCTGAGTACACGTGTCTTAATATCGTTGGTGATCTCGTGGCTCTATTGGACAGTGTTGCTGGAGATCAAGAGAAGGTGTTTCTTGTTGGTCATGATTGGGGAGCCATTATTGGATGGTTTCTTTGTTTGTTTCGACCTGATAAGATTAAGGGCTTTGTGTGTTTGAGTGTGCCGTATAGACCAAGAAACCCTAAGGTTAAGCCTGTTGAAGGATTTAAAGCTCTGTTTGGAGATGATTACTACATTTGTAGATTCCAGGTTTTTCATTTTGATCTTTCTTCCCTTTTAGTCTCTTACCATTAGAATAAAAACATTCATTTCAAGATGTGAATATGCAGGAACCGGGAAAGATTGAAGAAGCGATTGCGAGTGCAGATCCAAGTAGATTTCTGAAGAACATCTTCACACTGAGAAAACCTGGTCCGCCAATTTTACCTAAGGATAATCCTTTTAGACCAAACCCTAACTGCGAAAACATTGAATTCCCTGAATGGTTTTCTAAGGAAGATCTTGATTTCTATGTCTCCAAATTTGAGAAGACAGGATTTACTGGCGGATTGAACTACTACAGAGCCATGGATCTGTAAGTTTTAAATATATGAATGTGTACTTCAGAGATAATGTTAATATTGGTTCTTGGATGATATCAGGAGTTGGGAGCTCACTGCACCATGGAATGGAGTTAAGATTCAAGTTCCGGTGACGTTCATTACTGGTGACTTCGACATGGTTTACACCACACCAGGGATTAAAGAATACATTCACGGTGGTGGATTTGCTGCAGATGTTCCAAATCTTCAAGAGATAGTTATTATTGAAGATGCTGGTCACTTTGTTAACCAAGAGAAATCTCAAGAGGTCACTGCTCACATCCATGACTTCTTCACCAAGCTTCAGGACAAATAAAACAAATACCTTTTAGGTTCCTTGTTTGGTTTCGTTATGTTTAAATGTTTAAATAAATTGGGTTCAGCCAAAAATACCTTTTATAATAAGATTATAATCGATTTTTGATTAGAAAGATTATTGTATGATTTGTCTGAGAATTTTGCAATGGTAAACTAATACTCTCCAATTAGTTTTATTATTTGATTTGGTTATTCTAGAAATAAAGTTGCTTTTCATAACACAATATGAAAAAAAATTAGTAGTATATTTCCAAACAAAATTGAAAGATTGGATTTTAAACTTAAAAAAGTAGTTAGGAATTTTTATCATTTTGGAATATAGTTTGGAAGAAAAATTAAGTTTTTTTCTAATATTTTTAATTTTTTGTGAAAATTTTGAAATTTTAAAACGTTTTTAGTTGTTTGGAAATACAAATAATTATATTTTAGCCAGTTTTAAAAAACTAACATTTTATTTTTTCTTTTTTTGATCGAAACATTAATCTAAAATCAAAGAAAAAAATGGTAACATATATTATTTTAACCCCAAAAGAAATTAATTAAAAAAAAGGGAAAACATTATAGCAGAGTGATTTGTGGGATCAAAGTTGGTCATTCTTGGTGATTCTTCTCATTCATTTTATGTTTTTCTTTCGTTTAAATGTCCAAAATTTACAGATCTAATAAAAAATATACAGTTTTTAAGTTAAAAAATGTAATTTTTTTGAAATTCCGTGTTTTTTGGCCGAGTTGGCAAAAACGCCACGAACCTCCACCGCTGAACGTGTTACCGGCCGTGTCGGCTGCGTTTTGAAAGAAGGGATAAAACCAAGTCTTTTCCCTTTGTTCGATCTTCAACACGTGGCTATAATCTCTGCCGTAAATGGTTTCCTCCTCTCTTCTTGGAGTTTACTTGGACTTAGTTCATATTTCCAGCCCAAGATCTGTAAAGCCCATTTTTTTATAAAGCGTTAGCCCATTAGAACACCTTTACGAAAACCATAAAAACAGATTCTGAGAACAGAATGTTCAGAATCTGTTGACTAAAATCAATCTTTGACTTTCTTTCTTCATCATCTTTCTTTATTCACATTCTCCAATCACCCTTGAATCGATTCAATGGCTATCAGTAATTTGCAGGTGAATGAAGAAAATGGCGGTATAATGCTTATCGAGAATCACCATCCATTACCTACTTCCGCTGAGATTGAAGTCAGGATCTCTGTCGTCATCATCAGAATCTTCCAATTCTTCTTCAACGTCATCAATTTCGGAGAGAATCACAATTTATCTTCTTTACCGCCATTTTTTTCACCGCCCAAACTTTATATTTTCTAAGCTTTTTATAGATCTTAATTGCAAAGTTAAAGAGCTCCTAACATTATAAAAAATGTGCATTATTAGTGCAAAAAATATGATATCATACATATTATATAGCATTTTCATAAATATATGATATGATAGATTAAGTTACCATAACAGTATTTGAATGTTTTTATTTATTTTGTTATAATACTTTTAGATTTTACTAAAAATGATGATGATTAGTACTAGGTGCTATCACGGATATTTCTATAATACCAATTTTGTATTGCTTTAATATTTTTTGTTATATGTTTATTTGTGTTATTATATATTTTTGTTTCACAAAATTTGATTTTTGAATTATTAAATTCATTTTTATTTATAAATTAGTTCAAAATAAATGATGTATCTCGTAAAACGAAATTACATACAATACAATGATGCAAGTGATTGAAAGAAGGTGAATGGTGTATTGTGTTGTTATTTCCAACATTTAAATCATTTTATTAATTAAATAAATACACAAAAATGATTAGTTAACAAAATATTTATTGTTTCTTAATTTATGTGTAATATACATAAAATCAAATATTGTGGAACAAAAAAACTATATCTCGAATAGAACTTCAATCTCTTCAAATGTAAGAAACGCTATGATGGATCGTAAGTTCTATTCCAGAATCACCATCCATTACCTACTTTTGATGAGTTTCCCGGTGAGAGAGATGCAGGGTTCTATAAGTATGACATGGATAAATACTGCGATCCTTTCCTTTGGAACTTCACGAACGGAGAGAAGGCTATATGCATATAGCCATCGGATGTACGGAAGCAAGATATACTCAAGATGGTGGAGACTGGGTAAAACGAGTTTACCATCGACGTGATATCGATGGTTTCATTTGCTTTGTTCATTACAGATTCTTAAAAAATGAGGGTGTACCTGAGGAAGACGAAGATGCCGGCCAAGAATTGGGCGATGCGGACAATAATCCTAACGAGGACCATGAAGAAGCCGAAGAGGAAATTGATGACGTTGAAGAAGAATTGGAAGATTCTGATGATGACGACAGAGATCCTGACTACAATCCAACTACATGTGAGGAGGAAGAATACTCCGGTTGATTTCCGGTGGAGTCGCCGGCAAATTGGATTTCAGTTATCAAATTGGTAGCCGAAATTGGTCTTGAATTAGGGATTTCGGTTAACAATTGGTAAATAGGTTCACTTGGTTTACAATTGAAATTTAGGTTTGGTCTAGAACATTAGTATTCGGTTACGAATTAGTACAATTCATTACGATTTGATATTAGGAATTTTTTTTTTCTTTTGGTTGTGGATTTTTTTTGTTTGTCGTAATAAAACTGTGGGCTTTTAAATGGAGTCTGAAACGATATCATATCTAAATGGGAATGTTGGGCCAATATGGGCTATTTCGTTATTTAACGTGTTATCGTTTAAACTTCGACGAAAAATCATGAATTATGTTCAACATTATAAAAGCTCACACATGGAAACAAACTTAAAATCATGTCTCAGACAAAAGAAATACGAGAATTCTCTAACAAAAATCCGATTACGAAAAAGATTAAGAAGCAACAATACTCCAGAATCAAGTTCAATGGCAGTAACACCTTCCTTAAACCTTGAATCCACGACTCTTCCTCCTTCCTCTGGCCTTCTCGAACTTCCTTCCCTTGGCCCGAACATATGGCTTTGAGTGACTGCCTGGCACACCAGGAGCAGGACCAAAATGCTTCACTGCTTCACGTGAGTTCTTAGGTCCTCTGAGCAAAATCTGTAACACATAAACAGAGACCAGTTAGTAAATCATCAAGTTGAAGATGTAAAAAACAAAGGTCTGAAATGGTTTGGCTGAGAGAAGAGAAATACCGTGTTTTGGCCTAATGGAGCTCTGAGAGCAAGCTGGTCAAAGGTTAAGCATTCACCTCCAGCTTTCTCAATGCGAGCTCTTGCTCTCTCTGTGAATCTCAAGGCAGTAACTTTCATAGCTGGAATCTCGTGTACCCTCAAATCATCAGTTACAGTTCCAACTAAAACAGCAATCTTATCATCCTACAATATCATAACATGAAAGCACATTCAAAACTAACGAAATGGAACTAATTTAAACATGAAGGTACAGAGAGCAAGAGGGTTTCAATGAACATACCTTGCCCTTCATGAATTCCACGACTCTAGATAGTGAGAGAGGAGCTTTGTTGACTTTGCTCATAAAAAGCCTCTTCAATATCACAGCATTGAACTTGCTCTGAGTTCTCCTTACCAAAAATCGGTAAAGCTACAAAATATCAAAAAACAAGAGTCCAAACTCTCATATTCGGTACAATTTCCCCAACTAAAAACCTCTTACTAAGAAATTAAAAAAACAAAGGACAGAGATCATTGTTGAAGTTGTTCTAACCTTGACAGTGAGCTTAAGGTAGACATCATCGGACTTTGGTGCAGTCCTTTTCGTCTTCTTGCTCTTACCTCCAGCGATCAAATCAATACCCTGCAAACACAACGAATTAATCTCAGAATTAACATTTGAAGAAAAATTCAAGCTCAAAATACGAATACAATAAAGATAACACTCTAACCCAAGACTCAAATGTCACAGAGAAATCAGCTAATTCGACTAGATATCTATTTAACAGATTCCACAATTCGAAACACAGAACCAATACTCAACACTGAAAACAGAAACAAGGAAGATTGGGAAAGAGAGAATGCGAAAATACCATTGTAGGAACCGGAGATTGGAAACCGCCGCTCGGAGATTTTGCAGGACAACGAGGATGTATTTAGGGTTTATAAATATATTTATAGTAACGACGACTCACATCAGTTTAATTTAGGGCTTCTTTTAATGGGCCTTATGGGCCTAAACCTTAAGCCCAATATTGCTTTTAAAGTTTTGACTTGGAGCTAGACATCTTTTAATTACTTTAAAATTACATAATGGGCACCCATTTACGCAAACAAGTATGACTTTCACACGAACAGAACAAACACGTGACACGTAGATAAAGACATATGTAACCATAAAACCGAACTTTTCAAAAGACGCGGTTTCTCACCAGACAACAAAGTACCTGAAATAAATAAATGCAAGGAGACTGCTACATACTTTGACTCTTTCCAATGAGAATCATACACGTCTCCCTTAATTTGGCTGGATCTTCCATGATCCATCACCGACCCTCCACTCCTACCCATATTCTTGCCTTTGAAGCTTCCACTAATTACTTCTTCTTTTTCTATTTTCACCTTTCATAGATTTCTTCTTATAATCATTCTTTGTTTCATCCAATCATCTTTTGTTTGTTCATCGGATCCATGTTACATCATGTAATTGTCCATTGATGATATTTGACTACCTAATGTCCATTATCTATGGCTGAAAGAGTCTTTGACATTACACTTAATTTAATATATATATATATATGTATAATTTTCTAGTTCAAGTAATCTTGTTCAATAGAAACACAACACGAACGCAAAGAACTTCAAAAAACCGAATATATTTTTAAAACCAGTTCAAACGAATCCACAAATTAACATACTATCAAATCCAACTAATCTTGAAAACGGATGAACCACGTAAATATCTTTGATTTTTAATAATGTCTCGTACAAATGTATTTTGTTTTTCAAAACACTCAAACCCAAAATAACATATTAATAACTTCTCGGATTCCAATATTACTATCAGACCACATCCGATTTATATTGTCTATTATTGTTTTTATATTCTTTATATTTGACTTTTGAATTATATGATTAGCACCTCTAAACCTTATTATCTTATGGTTCCAATTCAACAATCAACCCAAGTGTACCTTATCTAAATCAAATCAAACAATCCCTAAGATTGTCTATGCTCAATTTCCTTTTTGACAGGCTTAAATTAAAATTGATCTTAGTGTGTAATCAATAGGAGAGAGGAGAGAGAAGAGGGAAAAGCTATCCTACACCATCTGTTTTTCTTCTCTAATAAAGCTCAAAGCTTTTTCTCTTCCTCTTCTTCTCAAATTAATAAATTTTTAATCCTAAATAATTTCGGATTTGCAATTGTCTAATCTTGCCCATTTGATCCACTTTCCTCCTCTGAGTCTTAAGACTAATAAAGATTTATTCTGGTTTCTACCTCTCTATATTTTGTCTCTCTTTCTCCCTCCCCTCTTTGTGTTTCCCGCATTTTCTCGGGAAAGAAAAAGCTTGTGATTTTCTGATCATTTCTGTATCTAATCCTTTTATCTATACACGACCCTTTGTGTCTTGCTTGATTAGGCACAAACCCTTTGTTTAAAATTTTGGATTTTGGTTGGGATCGAAAGAAGAATTATGACGACAATGGAAGGGATGATGGAGATGGGTGTGTTGGATGATATAATAAGAAGATTGTTAGAAGGTAAAGGAGGCAAACAGGTTCAGCTTTCAGAGATCGAGATCCGTCAACTTTGTGTTAACGCTAGACAAATCTTCCTTTCTCAGCCTAATCTTCTCGAGCTCCATGCCCCTATTCGCATCTGTGGTCTCTCTCTTTCTCCATCTCTCTTTATTTGGGGATTTGATGATGATATGATGATAAAAGATGGAAAAAATCTTGTGTTTATTTGGTTTTTATGATGTGTGTTTGTGTCATATTGCACGATTGGGGTTAAAATGTTACTAATTTTGGCATTTAAGATGAGATTAATGATGAAATTTGAGGAAATTTTTGCATGTATGATCCTGCAATTTGGGGTCTTATGCATTAGATGAAACTCAATTTGATGTTATGGCTTTTGCGTTATGCTTTGATTGTCCTTTTTGAGGTACTAATGGTTTTCAATTTAATCTGAATTCAGGTGATATTCATGGACAATATCAAGATCTTTTGAGGCTATTTGAATACGGAGGCTATCCTCCTTCAGCAAACTATCTATTCCTCGGTGATTACGTTGATAGAGGCAAGCAAAGTCTTGAAACAATATGTTTACTTTTGGCTTACAAAATCCGGTATCCATCCAAGATATTTCTATTAAGAGGAAACCATGAAGACGCTAAGATCAATCGGATTTACGGGTTTTATGATGAATGCAAGAGGAGATTCAATGTACGGCTTTGGAAGATATTCACTGACTGCTTCAATTGTTTACCAGTTGCTGCTCTTATTGACGAGAAGATCTTATGTATGCATGGTGGTTTATCACCGGAATTGGATAATTTGGGGCAGATTCGAGAGATTCAAAGGCCAACAGAGATTCCAGACAATGGTCTTCTTTGTGATTTACTTTGGTCTGATCCTGATCAAAAGAGTGAAGGATGGGCTGATAGTGATCGAGGTATCTCCAGCACGTTTGGTGCTGATGTTGTAGCTGAGTTTTTGGATAAGAATGATCTTGACCTCATTTGTCGAGGCCATCAGGTAACACAAACTTCACATTAGTTGTGAATTTGGCCATAAGTCAAGAGACTCTTATGAGAGCATCTCAAGATATTGACTCTGTGAGGGACGTGTTTGCAGGTAGTGGAAGATGGATATGAGTTTTTCGCAAAACGGAGATTAGTCACAATATTCTCAGCTCCAAATTATGGTGGAGAGTTTGATAATGCCGGTGCATTATTAAGCGTGGATGAAACACTTGTTTGCTCCTTTGAGATTCTGAAACCAGCCCCAGCTTCAAGCAGTAACCCTCTCAAGAAGGTTTGTTTCCACCAAATGAATTCAAGACCTTTTGAATCCAATAAAGCCAAACATTTTAGACTTGTTGAGTCATAACATAACATGTTTTTCTTTTCATATATGTTTATCTCTCAGGTACCAAAAATGGGGAAGTCTTGAAACTCAGTAAAGCTTATCATTTGGAGATGCTCAAGCTAGGTTCTGTGCATTTCTTCAGATGTAGGATAACTGCAATGGAGATGTGAACCTCAAAGGCTACTTTACTTGGTCATAAAAGAAGAAGCATCTGTAAAGAAAGAAAAAAAGAGAGAAAAGCAAAAGTTGTTATCCAAATATTCTGTGTATAGTTGCAGAAACATCTCTTTTCTGTTGTTTCAAGAGATCTTCATCTCCATTTGGTCTGTTTTGTTTCTTCTTATTGTTCTTTTAACATCTTAGTTTTAAGTTAGAATGCCTCTCCTCTTTTGTATCATCAATTCACCACATTTCTTAATCTTTCAAAGTTTGGCTCTTACACTAAAAGCAATATTCGTATTTAAATGCTTTTTACTGATCTTATATTCCAATACTAAAGAGCTGCAAAATCTTTCATCTAAAAAAATTCTCCTAATCTTGTTCTCTTGTCACCCATCTTCTCACGCGTCCTCTGGATTCTAAGTAGACTCTCATGCCGATTGTCTCACCTGAGTGATAAAATGTCAAAGCAAGATTCAAACATCAATTGGTAAAAGCAAGTGAACAATGGGAGGGGAATAGAAAGAGAGGCAAAACCTGATTAAGAGCATTTCTTCTACAAGAGTCTTCTAAGAATGACATCTATAAATGACCTCATAATGCCTGTGATAGACATAATTTCTATCAATTCAAACATTGTCTGACCCCAAGTTGCTTCTGTGGAATTATCAGCTGTTTGGAAAATGAGACCTGCTGCATCCCTCAGATCATCCCATACATCCCAAAATTGCTTGCCAATAGACATCCCTTGAGAAGTTGTCTCACAGATCATACCTTCGTTTGTTCCACTTGGTACTATAACCTAAAACAAAACAAAAGAACAAGACACTCTCTAAGACTTCCAAATTATCTAAATAGATTTCTATCTCAACACAGGTCTTACCTCATTACCCGCGTTACTACTACAGTAAGCATCTGAGCAAGCTTCAAAGTCTTTGTCATAACACATTTGTGCCTGGTTTTCTACATTTGTGCCATTTGCATCTGTGAAGCAGAGGAACAAGTCTTCTCGTTGAATGCTTTGCACATTTGTAGATCCTTAGATTCACGATCAGCAGATTTAAAACACTTTCCTTCTTGTTCAGAAATGTACATTCCATTACCACTTGGTGGTTTATCTGATCTCGCACCTGAAATGTATATTTTAGATAAGCTTTTACTTTGGAATCATCTTTTCAAGATAAATAGATAACCACAAGATATACAGAGAAAAAGCCGTGCCACTGCAACAATACGAAGTTCACATGTTCCACCAGAAAAACATGGCACAACTCAATTTCAAACGGAGTTTTATGCAGAACGAATCGTAATGATCTAAAAGACTGAAATATGGGAACTTTTTTAGTAGAACATCGCATAGAATCAAAATCAGAACGAATCAAGACGAAATTGGAACCATTGCGAAGTTGAACAAGAAATATCAAAACGAAAGGAAGAACACTAACCAGACGAAGAAGAGATGAAGATATGAAGCAACATGATTAGAACCACAATCTTTGTTGAATAACTTCCCATGTATATCGACTGATCTCTACAATGAAACAGTAAGCAAAAACTTAGAATAACAAACACTGAAACTTTTTACAGAATGATAAGAAGAAGCATTTATACAGGAGATACAAAACCCTAGCTATTCACAAGAGTCCAAAATCTCAAAACTGCTTCTCGTTTCAATTTTTCAGCCAGCATTCGTACAAGCAGAAGCTACCGTCATCGTCTCTGCTGCTTATTCTCTGTTTTTGCCGTACCATGGCGTTGAAGACCGTGGAGTTGTAGACTGGATTTGTTGGGCTTCGTTTTCCCTGGGCCTTTGGTTTCAGACAGAGACTAAATGGGTCCTTCTCGGGCTACATCTCTAATACTTTATAGCGTTACACTTTGGGGAAGCAAATAGACGGTTAAGTGAATTTATTTGCAACCAAGTAGATTTCCTGCTCAATTTCGGTTCATCTGTTTGGGATTTAGAATTTCCGGTTTACTAAATTTGCAATAAAAAATAAAAAGTTAAGTTCATGGTTATTCTATTGAACTTCCATAATAAAGCACACACTAAAATCTCAATTGTAGTTTGAACAAACAAAAAAAAAGCCTCAATAATACTTTGAATCTTCAGTACAGTAAAATCAGTTTCTTATTCATGTACCAGTAAAACTGTAACAATAGCAGTAAAATATCATTTCATATACTTTTTGAATGCTATGCTAAGGAACTCAATTGTTTTGTTGTCTTCTTAAGCATGCCTATTCAAGTTCCCATTCATGTTCCGATTCTTGTAGTCTCCCAATCCTATTGCATGCATCTGAACTATAGCTTGCGCCTCTTGATGCCTATACCACCTGAATTGTGAAATACCAAAGCAAGATTCAACACACATCAATTGGTTTCATTGGAACTTATCTATTAGAGGGACAGAGAATCGAACTCTCAATACCTGTAAATGAAATGTCCTCCTAATACAACAACTGTTAATACCCAACATATCTTCTGAATCAGTGGCATCTCTACAAACGGTTGCCACATAAAACTTATTTCACTTGGTACTGATTCCATCAATACTTCTAAACTTCCTTGGATTCCATAACAAGGCTCTCGTATGGAATCAAAACGTGTTTGAACAGTGAATCCCAGTGCATTGCAGAACGTTGTGCCATTAGACTCCAAATAAGAAGATTTCCCGCAGATTATATCATCATCCTTTAATCCACATGGAGTTCTAATCTGAAACATAACAACAACAACAACAAAGCTTTCTCTAAACTTCTGAATCCTCAAGAGTTTTCTGTCTCTAGAAATCATAAACACCGGTCTTACCTTTTCACGGACAAGAATACTAAAGTAAGCATCTGAACAAGCTTCAAAGAGTCTGTCACAAAACGAGGCACAAATGCGAAGAGGTCCTGATTGTATCCCAACATCTGGATCACAGATTGAACACTCCAAAAGCTCAAACAATTCCAAGCAGTTTTCATTAGCTTCTCCATACGTAGCTAGGCTTTCAAGAGCTAATGAAACCGGCTTCATCTGTGAAGTAGAGCAACAAGTATTCCTCTGGTACACTTTACACACGTTTAGATCCTTAAATTCACGATTTGCAGACATGGGACGCTTTCCTTCTAATACATATGGTGGAAACTTTCCTCCTTTAGAAATGCATACTCCGTTCGTATTCGGTTTAACTGCTGTACCTGAAGACCAAACGTTCAAACATATCGTAAAAGCTCCTTTTGTGAAGTTTCCTTCTTCCGCAAGAAACAAGATAACAAGTCATTGCATTGCAGAGACTTCTGATCTACAAAAGTCGCATTTCCAACAGAAAGACATCGCACAACTCAGTTTTAAACAGATTCTACGCATTCGAAGCAACCAAGATGATACAAACGACTAAACATCATCGCACAAACATCTGAACGAGATTCTATGTACAAGAACGAATCAAAACAGAGTCACAAACATCTGAACGAGACTCTATGTACCAGAACGGATCGAAACTTAAAGATAGAAGATCACAAAGAGGTTTCTAAATTCTAAGCATCAGAACAAACTTAAGATGATCGTAAGAAACTGAAACTTCAACTCTGCGAAATTGAACAAGAAAGATAAAACAGAAATGAAGAGCCATAGTAATTGATACTCACTGCGTGAAAGGAAGATCAAGAAATGAAGCAATAGAAGCAGAAACACCATCTTCATTATGTATCTTCCGCTCTTTCTCGATTGATCTCTCCGATGAACAGTAACGAGAGCAAGAAACCTTCCGAATATCTGCTGAATTTCTTAATGTTAATAAAATTCTCCCTCTCGTCTAGTATTTATGGTAAGAAACAAATAGCGCTACGTGAAATGTTTGGTTCAATCCGGTTTACCGATTGATTTCGAATTAAATATTTGGTTTTAAAATTTTCCGGTCTATCAAGACCAAATTAGAACTGGTTTTAGGGCTTTAAATAATATTAGGGGTATTTTGGTAATCTAATTTGAAAGGAGCAAAGAGATTTCCCAAGCCAGAGACACATCCTCATCCGTCGTCGCCGCCGGTAAGTTCCTGATTCTATTTTTTCGTTGTTTTTCTATGTTTGAATCTCGATTTCTCCACATTGATTGTTTAATATGATTGTTCTCTCTAAGTTTATGGATATGTTTTCATCTTGCCTCAATCCGTATTCGATTCTATGACATATGTTACCGTTTTGAATTGTTCTTGTTACTGGGTTTATTGTAATGCGGAATTAAGTTGGAGAGTTTCTAGCATTATCTGTTTTCAATCTTGTGTGATCAGTGAAGAAAAACATTGGAGAATCTGATAAAATTTGACATTGAGTAGTAGAAAGATCTATGAAATCAGAGACTTAAGATTCATAATATAAATCATTATATGTTTTCTTGTTCAATTCCATTTTCCTTTTAAACAGTTAACTTGATTGGTCTTAAGTGATGTGGAAATGTGCATTGCTGATCGTTACATGTTACTTGGGGTTTGAAATCCGTTTGATTCTTGGAAAGCTTTCATCTTTTGTTTTAGGACCAACCTAAATGGAGACGCAAAAAACACAAGCTGAAAACCAGCCAAAACCGGCTATGTCTTCATGTAGAAAGAAGGCAAAAGATGATGCTAGTTTCCTAGAAGACGTGAAAGATCACATCGATGAATTCATCAATGCTTCAGTTGATGATCACAAGAATTGCTTCAATAAGACCATTAAAAAGGTTTCCCTTTCTTCAGTATATCGTAAACTTGATCACTGAGCCACTACTTGTGATTTGGCTAATGTTAGTTTGTTTGTTGTTTGCTCTCTGTGGATTGAATTTTCAGATGTTTGGACTATCAAAAGCTGTTGCAGAGAAGCACGAAGCTGACACTAAAGGAGTTGAAAGTTATTTGCCGCTTCAGACTACTGTTTCAGATTAGAGAAAGTTGATAAAATCTAGCTAACAGGATCTTGATCCGGTTTACTTTCAATGTAGTGAGATCAATGGAGAAAAACATTGAAGAATCTGTGATAATAGTTGACATTGAATAACAGTTGGTAAAAGATATCTATCGGATACTGTTTGATAACAATTGGTGAAATTCTTCTGCATCTAATATTGTTTAAGAGCTGAATTGCTAAGAGTGAAAGACCTAATCTTTTGTTTGACTTTCAAAGCTATCTACTTGATTGGTTCTTCAACGATGTGTTGTTGCATCTGTGGTGTGTACTTGGGTTTGAAGTCCGTTTGATTCTTAAAGAGCTTTCATCTTTCTTTTTTTAGGACAAAGGTAAATGGAGACGCAGAAAACTGAAGCTGAAAACCTGCCAAAACCAGTTATGTCTTCTTGATCAAGCAACTGTTGAGAAAGCTAAATTGAATTATTATTACAAAAATACAACATCTTCCTAAGAAGTGATGCTTTGATTAAGTAAAATTGTGAAAGATTTTCATGTTCAGTCATGTCTATAGGAAGTAACAATGTGGCCGATGGTGACTCCACACACAACACCAGGTACATAACTTAATGCAGCTGCGATCCAGCTAAATACGTGGTCTTTGTCTTCTTTTTCTTCGTCTTGCTCGTGTTTTGTTGATTCTACTTCTTCGCTGCAAGTCTTTAGGAGAGGAGGACCACGTAGCCCTGGATGGTTTACAAAAGAAGAGCTATTTTGAGTTTGAAACTGAGTAGTTTGTGGAATTGGACCTCTAAGCATGTTGTAGGAGAAGTTCATCCATGCAAGAAACGTGAGCTTCCCGAGCTCTGGTGATATTTCCCTAGATAATTTGTTATGTGATAGATCCAGAGATTGAAGATTGGTCAAATTTGACAGAGATGGTGAAATACGGCCAATGAAAGCATTGTTTGACATGTTGAGAACTATCAGTTCCTTGAGTAAACCGATGGATTCAGGGATGACTCCTTCAAATCCGTTCCGAGAGATATCAATGATTTTGTAGATCGCATAAACACTCCCTACCAGCTCAATACTATTTCCTTTGGCCGTCATAGTCATTGACTTCTGATAGTTCTTAGAGTGACGTTCTTCAAATCTACTCGGCCTGAATTCTACAATGTTTATGATCGATGACATTTCACTGCAACCCTCAAAGTAATCATATCGAAGGATTCCAGTGAAGCGATTTTCTTAAATGTCAAAGATTCGTAACTTGGGGATGCTCAAAGAATTTGCAAGAGAAGATATTGGCCCATGGAACTTGTTAGAATGAAGGATAAGAATCTGTAGATTGGGCAACATTCTCAACCAGAATGGAAACGTGTCCTTGATTTCGTGTTACTTGGAAGATTATTGTCGATATATCATTGTTACTAAATATTTATCTATATAGATATTTCTAATCTAGAAAAGAATCATAATCCAAAAAAGAATTTGTAAGTATTAATATATATATATACAAGCAAATATACGATTTCATTAACACATAAAACTCTTATATGTTATTAGCTCTTTAACTTTCACAAAAAAAATTTCCTAGTATTTACATCAAAAATAGTTTTTTCGTTATTTACAATCTTTTTTATATTTAAAAACCATTAATTAATCTTTATTTTTGACAAACGCAAACTAATATATTAATGTCCGGAAAAAACTAATTAATATATTCCCTCCATCTTTTTATATAAATGATGTTTTAGGTTTAATATTTTGTCTCAAAATATATGATGTTTACAATTTTTAATGCATAGTTAAGTGTGTTTTTATTTGTTTTGACTATTTGTATTATACAGATTACTTTCTAATTGGTTGAATGATCATTAAATAGATTAAAAATAATATTTTTAAATAAAAAAACTAAAAATTAAATGATTTATTAATTTATGTGTCAAAACTTAAAAATCACTTATTTTGGGATGGAGGGAGTATTAATCTTTATAGGTTAATGTGGAAGTACAATTATCCGACAAAATTGCCAACTGAAATGAATTTATTGCAAATGATTTTTTAGTTAATAAGTTAGGATTAGCATTTATTAAAGTTTGATTGTATAATAAGAAAATAGTAACTATAGTTGATATAATTTTTGTTTACATTTAGATTTATTAAAAAAAATTAATATTATTTTATGTTTTCATATTCTATATATTTGTAAAAGTGAATTAATATATGAGAATAATGTTTTAATCTATAGAAAAGTAATTTATTCTTTTAATTATCAACATTAAAAATAAAAACATAGAGATTAAAATTTGAAACTAATAAAGTAAAGATCGCAAATAAATTTCTAACTATCACAACAAATCAAGAGGATCGAAAACATGAAAGAACTTCAATTTAACAAGAATGATAAATCGAAAATGAATAGATTTATAACCATCACAACGAATCAAGATGATCGAAAACATGAAAGAACTTACATACGTTCAAACACATCTTATATCAAAAAGGTTTCAAATTGGTTTCAAAAACAGAGATTAAAAGTTTGGCACCAATGTTCATGGGAATTAGATAACCTAGTCCGCCTCCTAGCTTATCCCACTGATACCCATCGGTATACTTAGCAGAACCAACCCTTATCAACACGTCCTTTCTTGCTCCTCCGGGTGGACTTATAGGTACACTTTACGTCTACCTCTATGATATACTCACTTAGTCCAAATTCCTCCGTCATGAGTCCACTGTGCTTCGGTGCAGGTGATTCCTTGTTCACCAGGAACATAGTAGACGTAAAGCTGGCGTTCATCCGGTGTCAAGTTCCAGACGAAAGGATCGTGATATCTGTTCGTCGAAAACTTATAGAGAGCTTCTTCTCTTTTCGTGGGGTATCCATTCATTTTGATAAGTTACATTGTAGAAAATTAATAACTCAGTATTTTTAAGTTCCATACATAGAAAATGAATTATTACATTATTTGTAGTGATGAACAGCATTGTGGTTCCATCCACCAGTTCTGTTCCAGTGTTTTCTTTCGTAGAAAATCATTCCAAATAATTGGCGAATATTTAATTTGTCATTTAAAAAATCTAAAACTTTTATTGATTAAGTCATTTTAACCCTATTGTTTAGTGGCTTAATGTTTTCATTAACTCTGTTAGTTAAACGTTAATTGAATATGCTACTTAGCATAAACTCTACAATTCTATAATTTTATCTCGTATATTATGATACTTTGTTCCTTAAAAATAGGAGATTATATGATTAATGTATAGAGAATTCCTCAACGGATATTTACACAATCTTTCACTTCTTAGATTCCTCGGTTTTGATGATTAATCTACAAATTAGTAAGCACCATGTTCAATTGGCGGTTGCGGGTCTGATTTAGCGACTCATAGAAAAAACACATTTTCAGATAAATTGAAGAAATTGAAATACTACTAAGCTTATACGATATGATAAATGAAGAAGCGTATGTGCTTATAATAACTTATCCACTAAAAAGAAAATGAACTTATTTGATAAGGAATCACTTTTTATCTGGGAGACATGATATTGTAAGAAAAAATTTTAAAAATTTTAAATCCTCATAGATTAATCTTTATTTTTTTTGACAAACATTAATTAATATATTAATATTAGAAAAAAGTGATTAATATATTAACCTCCATATATTAAAGTAAAAATACAATTACGTTAAGAATAATATTGCATAAAAAGTATATAGATAAAAGACTTCTCTGAAAGTTGATGAATTACCCTTGAAAGGGTCAATATATTTACAGGCCAATATATAGTCAAAGTAGTTACAGACCGTTACACAATATTAAGGATTACCTTGGACTAAATCTAAATAAGTTGCTAACAGAATATTTTTATATTCTATCAATCTCAATCCACGTAAATGTAATATTTTCAATCCATATAGATGTAGGATTTGTTTATGATAATACCCACAAATCATATGCAAGAAATTAAACTATTTTAACAAAAGTTGATTGTATAATAAAAAAATAGTAATTACAGTTAATATAAATTTCGTTTACGTTTAGATTTTTTTTAAAGTTCATATTTTATTTTAAGTAAATTAATATAATAGGTTTTTTGTCAGATATTAGAGTAGTGTTTTAATCATTAGAAAAGTAAGTGGTTGATCACAAAAAAAATCAATTTAAAAAGTAAATTTTTATATGAATTATCGATA
>OVAX01000983.1:0-57851 GCA_900406405.1 Lepidium africanum | reverse complement strand
TATTTATACCCTCAATAACGAAACCCTAAAGAGTCAAGGTCAACAAAAAACATAAATTTAATCCGACTTCACCTCCGGACCCGAGTTGGACCTGACTTCACCTCCGACTTCACCTTCCAAACCGAGTTGATTTTCTGACTACACCAAAATGGCCGAGTTGACTTCGTGACTACACCAAAATGGTCGAGTTAACTTCGTGACTACACCAAAATGGCCGAGTTGACTTCGCGACTACACCAAAATGGCCGAGTTGACTTCGCGACTACACCAAAATGGCCGAGTTGACTTCGCGACTACACCAAAATGGCCTAGTTGACTTCGTGACTACACCAAAATGGCCGAGTTGACTTCGTGACTACACCAAAATGGCCGAGTTGACTTCGTGACTACACCAAAATGACCAAGTTGATTTTCTGACTTCACTAAGATAGCCAAGTTGATTTTCTGACTTCACCAATATAGCCAAGTTGACGATAAAATCCTGATAAAACACAAAAATGTACAAAGTATGCAATGCATATGCAAACAATGCAAATGAACCGAAAGGAGCTCTAAAATGATGATTATGCTATGAATATAGATGCAAAATTAACTATATTAAAGCTATGAAATATGCTAATATGTATACACATCAGCCTGCTGCAAAATCGTAAAGCTCTTGCATCTATTTGAAGGTGAACTTATACTGCTCATTGTGCACTGTAAATCTGATGAAGCCACCTCCATTTGCTTCAAGCTGCTTCATCATCAGTTTCTTGTACAACCTCACCTGAACTGTTGCCAAAAACTGTGCAGTCTCTTCCTTATAGCAAGAACATACCATTGACGCAAGTTGAGAGATCCCAGCCACGTCCAACATGAGGTTTACGTCTTCAGCAATTCCCATCAATTCCAAGGTTTGACGGTGTGGATAAAGAGTACCTTTGAAGCCGTTGTAAACCAGCGCCTCATAGTAAGTGCCCTAAGTTTTCTCCATTGGGCGCATTTGAGATTGTTTGGGTGCACGCCTCTCATCCATAATAATATAGGCTTGCTCCGTGCTATAGCCATCCTTCATCAGCTCATTAATGCCTTTTTTGAATTCAGCCTCCTCTTCATCTTCATCCATTGGCAAGCCATCCGCTTCATTCTCCTTGGGTTCATCCTCATCTGAAGATGACATGGCTATATTTTTCCCTCTATTTTGTACCAAGGGAACCTCTTCTTCACTATCAGAGTGCACAACTCGCCTATTTGCTTGGCGAGTTAGAGCTTGTATCTCTTCTTCTTCTTCAGAACTTTGATTGTGAAGCACTAGCTTTCTCCTCTCCTTCCTATTTGTCTTCCTTGTGCTAGGATTGGAGTGCCTTTCTTCACTAATTTCATCATCCAGCATTGCTCGTTCTCTGTCATAAATGTGCTTCACTCTATCCTGGTCCTTTCTCACCATTGTATTCGGATTAAAGAATAGACTTGAACTCGCCTCTTACACGTCTAGCTTGGCACCTTCTTAACTTTGAACCAAAAGAGAAATGCTTACAAAGCTTGAGAGAGAAAGTTTCTAGAGAGAGGTTGTTGGATGAGAGGTGTGAATGTTGAGAATGAGGCCACTACCATATTTATAGGTGAGAGTGAAAGCTTGGTGGTCTTGGCATGATTTTGCAAAAAAATATTCTGTATGGCCCTACTCGCCTATACCACCTTCAACCTCAGCCACGAGTTCTTCTGCAGCATTCTGCCCCACTCGTTCAACTCGCTGCTACTGTTCACTCGAAGTGACATTAAGCTCAAAATTTTAGCTATATCCATAAATACTCAGTGACTGGTCTTTTCTTGTTTGGTCGAGTTCATGCACATCAAATACATAAAAACGCAAGAAACTCGAATAGAAGAAAAAGTTTAGTTTGAGCACGTTAGTTGAAATTCTGAAATCAAGCTAAAATAGTGAAAAAGAAGTGATGATGTGCTTAAGTGAATAAGTAGGATAGACACAAGGGATTCATTTAAATTGGCTTTCATGATTTTTCCCTTGTGCTATCACTCACTAAACACATCATCATCCACTAAAACGAGATGGTTACAAACTCCAAAAATTAAATGACCGAAAAATTTAAATGACCTCAAAATGTTTCCGCAAAAATAAAAACTTAAAATTTAAAGCAAGAATATAAATAGGATAGTCATGGGATTGCCTCCCAAGTGCGCTTGTTTTGAGTCTCAAGCTCGACTCTTCACACTGTCAGCTAGTGTGCTGTTTCAAGGGAAACCAGAGTTCCCTTATCCTCCTTCTCAACTTCTGAGTTTTCATCCAATCCTGTAACTGTAAAGCTTTGCCCCTCAATGGTTGGCTTTCTGGTCTCGTTGCTTTGGCCAAATTCCAACTTTCCTGCTCCACCCAGATCCAACTCAATTGCCTTGTTCTTCACATCAATGACTGCTCCAACAGACGCTAAGAAAGGTATTCCCAATAGGTGATCTTGAGCCTCTTTATCCATATTTATGACAATAAAATCAGTGGGGTTCTCAACGTTGCCTATCCTGATAGGCAAATCCTCCAGCAAGCTGTGAGGAGAGCGAGTGCTTCTGTCAGCGAGCACTAATGATAGCTTGTTGGGCTAGTAGTTGTTTAATCCCGGCCTCTTTGCCACAGTATAAGGCATTAAGCTTATGAAAGTACCAAGATCACACAGCCCCTCCTTGAAGTTGAGATGACCCAGCGAACAAGGTAGAGTAAACGTTCCTGGATCCTCTAATTTCTACAACACCACCTTAGCTTCAGCCACTGCTTGGCACTCAAACTTCTCAACGTCTAGGCCTTCAACCAGATGAACCGTGGCTTTCACTGCTTCCTTCAAAAATTTTTGAAACTGCGGAATCAAGGCAAACGCATCAAGCAATGGAATTTTAAGTTCGACCTCCGCATCTGGTTCTCAAAAAGCTCCTTGACTCTCATAGTTTGATCCTTTTTGAGGCGAGTTGGAAAGGGTGCTTGAGGTTTTGCAGTATTTGCCTTAGGCATTGTAGGCTCAGAAACAGAATCTGCTATAGCTCCAGGCTCAACTCGCCTAGTGGTATGGTGAGTTGGACCGGCGAGTTGGGTAGGAGTTGTCTTCTCAGCTTATTCATCCTCCTCTTCTTTGTTTACACTGTCCCCATTAGCTTTAGGCTCTACAACTTGAGGTTGAAGTTCCTTACCGCTCATGAGGGTAATGGACTGAGCTGTGTATTCTTTTAGGTTCTGAACTGCCTTGCCTGGAACTGACCTTGAGTCTTGACAGTAGCAGAGGCCTGTTGGCTCTCGACGTTTTCAAGCGAGCATTCAACGTTTCGAACTTGCAATTCATGTCATTGTGTGATGTATCAATTTTTTGGTGAACCTCGGTGAATTGCTTGCTAAAGTTCTCAGCTTGCTGAGTTTGGCTATGTTGAATTTATTGAAGTATCTCCATTATGTTCGAAGGTGCTTTTGTTTCAGAGGTTGAAGCTGGAGGTGCATGCTTGAAATTATGGTAATATTGTTGCTTGGGAACCCATGCTTTCTATTGTGAAGGCTTAAGAGTATAGACTTGATCTTCTGGGTTGGCTACGTTGTTGTTGCGGTAAGACAAATTGTTGTTTTGTTTGAAGTAATTCCATTGTCTTGAACCACCTTGATTTTGCAGGAAGCTAATCTCTTCAACTAACTCGTCCTCCCCTTCTTGAGTTGTATCCTTGTCCACCATATTCACTTGCCTATGATGAGCTGACAGTAGCTTGTCCAACTTGTCGCTCAAACTCTTCAACTCCTTACTGTTATGTGCTTCAGATGCACTTGAACTTCTCTCATCTCTATCAAATTCTTCTCCATACTGACCATCAGCGAGTGCTAGGTGCTCTATCAACTCTCTATCGTCATCAACATCCTGGTTCAGAAAATTTCCATTGCTAGCCGTGTCTAAGAACATCCTCAGCTTAGGTTGAATTCCCGTATAGATTGGCTTAAGATAGTCTCTTCAGAAAAACCATGGTGCGGACATTGAGACTGATACGTCATGTAACGCTCCCAGGCTTCAGCTAGAGACTCAGTGCCACTCTGAACAAAGTTGGAGATGGAATTTCTCAGCTTGGCTGTCCTGGAGGTGGAGAAGAATTTAGCCAGAAACACCCATTTGCAATCAGCCCGAGTGGTTATGATACCGTGAGGAAGGTGCTTCTCCCAAATATGAGCCTTATCACCAAGTGAGAATGGGAACAAGCGAAGCTTCAAGGCATCTTCAGATAGACCGTTGATCCGAATCAAGCCACAAATCCTCTCAAACTCGTCTAGATGGCCGAGAGGATCCTCAGCTGGCAACCCATGAAATTTGTTGTTCTGCACCATAGTAATCAAGCCACTTTTGATTTTGAAGTTCTTATTGGGAATCGGTGGAGGTTGAATTCCATGCCTTTGTGTGTGAATGCTAGGTACATCACCTGCTCTGATCTTCCTCATTCGTCTAGGTAGAGGCAAGTCCGGAGGAGTAATGTGGGGTTATTGCTGGTTGCCCTCGGTTGAGCTGTCAGGTTTAGTGTTGTTACCATTCATGGCTCTGTGTTCTGTGTTATGACCCTTTATTATGTCCCTCTGTTTGCTCAGTACTCGGTGAAGCGAATGAATGTTGTCTATAAGACTGAGCAAATTCTGGTTGCCTTTAGAACGGGTATGAGGCA
The DNA here is from genome assembly GCA_900406405.1 of Lepidium africanum. Taxonomy (NCBI): domain Eukaryota; kingdom Viridiplantae; phylum Streptophyta; class Magnoliopsida; order Brassicales; family Brassicaceae; genus Lepidium; species Lepidium africanum. Next base: position 53,183 of record OVAX01000983.1, on the reverse strand, counting down.
TCAATGCAGGGTAACAAGTTGGGGAGTCTCAAGTCGCTGTGTACTTGGTGAGTTGGGTAGTGAACAAACTTGAAACACCAAAGATAGAACAGACTGGTCTAAAGCTCAAGTTAGTGACAAACAAAAGAAAATAAAAACTTGATCCTAGAAAGCTTTTGACCCAAAATGTAGCAAGCAGACACTTATTTGGCAACGACACCAATTTGATAACAAGGCTTTTATGTCCAATTATCAAATCCTTATAGTATATAAGGTTGTCGAACCAAAGTGAGGTGCTAACACTTATGGTATGGATAGCTATCTAGTTCAAGTCAATTCAGTCAAAATGGTAAATGGAAGTGATTCTGTCACAATCAACTTAAAAATGTAGAAACTAAGCAAGCAAGAAATGAAAACAGGCATGGCAAAAACACATCTAACTTGCAAACATAAACAAGTAAAAATGCAAAAATAGGATGAGTAAACTAAGCAAGGTGAATGGCGAGTGCAAACTATATGAGAAAGATGAGTTTGTCAGGAGAGTGAAGTCAATGAACTAAATTAAAATCTGGGTTTTGTTTTTATCTAACAACCAAAATAGGCAAGCAACGAATCAGGGTACTAAGGTAAACAAGCCACACCCGTGGTCATGAAATCTCAGTTCAGGTGCCACCTAACCCAATCCCTTGGTGATCACACGCCCAAACTGGCACTAACGCACCTATCCTACATGACTAACTGACGCTCTGAACATCCAATCCCTTGGGCCAAAATGCATCAATCCTAAACTGCACCTAAGCAAAGCATATCATCGAACACCTTCCGGGTGGGATAGCATACAAATCAAATTTTTAGTGATCAAGTCAAAATAGGCATGAAGAACATTCAGTTTAGCGCAACTTATAGCAATATTCAAGCATAAACAACACAAACCCAGAAATCAACCCATATCTACTTCATCTCCTCAAAAAACCCTAAGCTAACTACTCACTATCCATAGATGGTGAAGCAACAACTACCTTAGAAACATAAATCATAATGAAAAGCAGAAAGTAAAGACGAACGAAATCTAACAACCTAAAAACGAGATTCAAACTGAGACTATAAGTTTCATAAGAACAGCAAGAACAACACGAACAAAATCAGAAAGAGGCAGAGAGAATTCTGTATTTATCTAAAAGAGGCAAAAACTAGGTTAAATTTGGATACTGCGTTTTTTCGCTTAAAAGGGTATTTATAGGGCCCAACATACGGAAGCCCTAAATTGAGTCAAAAAAGTAAAGTCGGTCAAAATAAATGAAGTCGGTCCATATCGCTTCAGGGTGCATGGCGAGTTGAGGGGTCGAGTTAGAGGGTCCAGCTTCAGCAAACGCTCCAAATGGCTTGCACTCGCCTGTGCATGGTGAGTACAACTGGCGAGTTCTCCAAAACTTTGGTTTCTGGATAAGTATGGAGGTTGAACTCACCACTGCCAAGCGAGTTGTGTTGACGAGTTGAGGGGCACTAGGCTTGCACAATCTTTAGTTCTTGAGGTTTTGGCTCTAGCTCTTCAGTTTCATGCCTAACTTGCAGTCTTTAGGCTTGTTCTGCTCCAAAACGCTCCAAAATGCTCCATTGTTCCTGAGATGCTCAAAATGCTATGCGAATGCAAGAATGATCCTAATGGGACTCTAAAATACATAGTATGGAACGTGAATAAATGCAAACATATGCATATTATGATGCTAAAATGGGTAAAATGCATGAATATCACTGCTCCACCTTGTACTGCCAGCGCCTAAACTCCCTGGCATAAAAGTCATCCGAGAACGGAGGTAAATCAAATTCTGCAGTGTACTCTGGAATCACATACTCCATTGTAACTTCTATAGCAGTGCATAAAGAGGATGGTTGTGAGGACACATTAGATGGCTCACTTGGCTCCTCAAGTCTACGGGATGAAGTTCGGCGCGGTGGACAATTGGTCATCTTTTCCTCAACGATCTCAGGATAAGTAAGGTGCAGCTCTGATATACCTCATTTTTATCGGTTTTTAGCTCACTAATTTGTATTTTTTTCAGAGTCTTTGCTATGTTTTTAGAGTCTTTGCCGGTATAATACAAGGATAATCTGGATATTGTGCGCGGAGCAGGATTGAAGCTAAATTGGAAGATTTCTCACAGAATCACTTGATCGATCGATCATTCCATTGATTGATCGATCATCATTATCAGCTAGGAGTATGCACTCGACCATTTGATCGACCTCATGCCATGTGATCGATCGATCAACGTTCTGAACAAGAAGCGCTCAACCTTGAGATCGACCTTATGCCTTATTGATCAACCAAAGAAGAATTGATCGATCGATCACCTATTCTGATCGATCGATCAGCGATCCTGCGAAGCCCAAATTTGAATTTCCTTATTTTTGTACCAAGTCGGTTTAGTTATTTAATTAGGTTACACTCGTTTTCTAAAAAACACAAGTCATACTTTACGTTATCAGACCTTGTTCTAGAGTTTTGGAGGAGAGGATTTCCAATCTCTACACAATTGGAGAAGAAATCTAAACCTTTATTTCAATTTCAATAACTTTTCATGCTCTCCATCATGTCTTTGAATTTGTGCTTCCTAATTATGTCTGAGTAGTTCTCAAACTAAGTTTATGGTTTTCTAGGATTGTTAGGGAATGCCAATAAGGGACAAATATGTATTGCTTGATGTGTTCTCCACTTAAGGATAATCTGAATGCTTAGATTATAGTAGCTAACTAATCATGATTCCAAATTACTTAACATTCCAAAAGCTTGTTAGGAATTAGATCCTCCTTAGGTGAACAATCAGTCATTGACCACGAAAGTTGATGTCAAGGGTGATTGCAGACTTATCAAACCTGTTCATTAATGTATATCTTCATCTCTGGAACCAACGACAGTTAGGATCTCTACGTTGTTTGATATAGTAATTGATGCCACGACAGTGGATTGGTTATAAATCTATGTTTGAGTCGAGATTGCTTTTAAATTGTTCCCTGAATAGTTCCCTAGTTTAACTTCCTTACCTTCCTGATGAATTCCCTAATCTTAGTGTTTTTAGTTATTGATTTTATATTGTTAGGTTTTTGTTTCATCTCTATTTGAATTACAATCTTAGCTTTCGTCTTAGCTCTAATTTGGTTTTAGAATAGATAGTGTAATAACTTGGTATTTGTGGATTCGACCCTTAGATACTACTCAATTTGTTGTGCACTTGCAGTAGGATTATCGGGTTTAAAACTTTGTGTATCAAGCTCAAAGACAACAACTCCAACTTACCCTTCTTTATCGCTCCTGACTCCTCCTTACCAAGAATGGTTGAACCAATGATCTTGGCGAACATCCGAATCGTAGGATTCCTAATGTAGGTGAGCTTTGAATCACGACCCTGAAAACTATTATATGCTAACACATCCCACAAGGCATTGTTCGTCGGACTATCCTTCCGAGGCAACCTTCCCTCAGCTTCCTCTCTGAACCCATAGAACCGACATATGTCCCTGATAGACATCATGTACAAAGCTCTGTTGTACAAGAATGTGAACAATACAGCATAAATTGGAGCATGTGGATCAACTGCAAGGTGGACATCACATGATGTCAAAAGCTGATGAACTGGTTCAGGGTACAGTGGATGACTCTTATGAACAAGGGTACCCAAACCAAGCCTCACAATCATGCCACCAACATCATCTAGAATCCCAAGCTTGTCGAGAGTAATGGGATAAACAAACTTGGTCAGACCTATCTTATTCCGCAGCAACTGATCATAGAAGATCCCATGGAAACTCTGCCAACCTTCATCCACATCTCTGTTCTTGTACGCAGGATCCGTCTTCAGCAAGGTAGGATCCGATATATTCCCTCGGTTGGGGTTAAACAGAGAGCCTTCAGGTCTAGGCCAAGGTGGGAGAGTTCGAACATTAGAGTTGCTATAGGAAGACTGTCCTGCTTCCAGATTAGAAGACTTCCTGACCTTCTTTGCAGGTTTTCGTTCACCAACACGAATTGGTAAAACTAGTAATTAAAGAAATCAACATCCAACAACGCATCAATCAACCTGATCATTATCTCAATTCCTAACGTAAATTCCCAAATTTTCTAAAATTCTCTTTCAACCTAACAATTCAATTTCTAGGCATATCCAAATGAATTCTTGGCAATTAGATTTCGAAATCATCAAATATCAATGATAGAACATTGCTTTTACACAATCAAACCACAAGAAATCGATTTTCACAAACTTCCCAAAATTTCTCAATTTTCGTGGACTGTAAATTGGAGATAGAGAGCCATACCTTTGCCGATCATGAATAAGAATAGGATAATCAGAAAAATGATGAAAATTCGAGTGGATTTGGCTCAAGAATCAAACAAAACAGTTAAGAAACGAGAAAGTTATGAGAAGTTGAAATTGTGAGAAAAATATCCCAAAATCTCTCAAAAAAACAAAAATTTTCTTGAAGTTTTGATGTTTTGATCCAAAACACGCGGGTTTTATGTTTAAAAAAGTGTTTCGCGGTTCAATTTAAGTGACTTGAACCAGTTTTAAAAAACAGAAAACTTACCTTCGTTTGACGATTGATCGATCGTTGGATGGATGGATCGATCGATGAGATTTCATCCTTTCTCTGTTTCGATGATCATTCGATCATGGCTGTGTAGGTTGATCCTTCGGTCGATCGCAAAATCCTGATCTTCGATGATCAATCGATTGTGTATGGGCAGGTCGATCGTAAAATCGAGCGTACTATCCTTCGTCTCGATGATCGATTGATCGAACTAGAGCCGGTCGATCGTCCGATCAGTCACAGGGAGTGTGAATGTGAGGATTAATCTATCACTGCTGAGCAGGTCGATCGTTAGATCGTGCGCAATTCCCTGTGGCCTCATTGATCGATTGATCCTTGCTTTGATCGATCGATCATAGTACTCTGTTCCTTTTTCTCACCAAAAATAGAACCAAAGCAAAACGAAAAGTTAAATAAAAAGTGGAAAAAAAAAACTATGAAAAAAAAAGCTACCTAATAGTGGGTTGCCTCCCACTCGACGCTTCTTTAGAGTCTTTAGCTTGACTCGCATGCCACTTAGATATCGGATTGGCTCATGGGAGGAATGTTCACTCCCTTAGTCATCGTCTTGTCCATGATGAACTCCTTCAATTGTTCATTTCTTCTTTGGAATTCAGCTCCTGGAGCATCCAGCAACACTACAGTTCCATTAGGTTGAATCTTCTTCACAGAATATGGTCTAGAAGTTGGAAGTCTAAGCTTTTCTGCAAAAACCTTAAGACACAAGTTTCGAACAATAAATTCATAGCACTTATCAGACATATATGCAATGATACATGTGTCGTCATGCTCAGCTATCCTCTGCTAACTCACGATAAACACTGAACTCTTCATCCGACTCATACTCAACTTCATATTCAGAAGCGTTCCCTTTCTTTGTAGAGGCGTTGATCATCCCACAGAGGTTACTAGTTGAAAGTCTAATTGGGTAAAAGACTTCCTTATCAATATTTTCCAGCACAACTCTCTTGTTAGGGAAATCGATTTTGGTTCCAACAGTATTCAGAAAAGGTCTCCCTAAAAATATTGGAAATGCTCCTCCTTTAGCCATTTCAACAATTGGAAAATCCATTGGAACTCTGCAGTTTCCAACCAGAAGGGTGATATCTACTAACCTTCCACTTAGGCTCATAGAAGTAGCATCTCCAAAAAAATAGAAGAATTATGCTCCTGCATTAGATCAATTCCTAGCTTCTTCATTGTCTCTAAGGAGATGACATTAACACTTGGTCCAGAATCGCAAAATGCATCGCTAAAGATAAGTTTCCCTTGAATACAAGGTATTGTGAATTCTCCTTGATCATTTAACTTGGTAAGCTCCTTCAGAAATGGGATTGGAGGCTGTATTTCCCTTCCTTGCTTGTCTCCTTTTTCACATTGCAGTCCTCAGCTTCAAATTTCACAACATTGTATGATTCCTTGGGATTCTTCTCAACTTTTCCAGGCAAAACTCCTTGAGGTCTCCTCATAGCTTAAGCCGTTTGAGCTACTAGAGTGTCTAGCTTCTTCTCAGATGTACAAAATATGAATCAAACTTGCCATTCAAATCGTTATACATGTTGTCTACCTTGGGGTTGAGTTCCCTAGTCGATTTCTGCTGCCCAGTTGCAAGTTGTTGGATCAAAGTCTTGATCTCATCATTTGAAGTGCCTGAAGAGCTCACTAGAGCTTGTTGCTGCGGTGCTTGCTGCTGGTAGGGTATGAACGGTTTCTGCCAGTTGTTGCCTCCTGAGTTCTGGTTGTAAGGCTTCTGATTGTTCCATCTCTGACCAAAATTCTGCACAAATGGTTTCCCTTGAAAAAGGTGATCCCTGCGGCATTACTAGAGTTGGGAAAATGACATCCTATGGGTTCTCCACATTCGTGCTCTTGTAAGAAAGATAGTTCTGATTCTGGCCCCTGTTCTGCCAGTTGACGTAATCAACCTTTCTCTGCTCTTTTGACATCTTGGACTCATCCTTAACCTGAGCCACCTCTATGTTGTCATCCAGCTGATGCACCCCCCTTTGACTCCCTTGATTAGCTTTGATAAGCATATCAAGTTTCTCAGTAATCTCATTTATCCTCTGAATCTCGACACTGTTGACCTTTCTCCCTCGATCATACTGCGGGCAATGATTTCCAAAACTTACAGCCAAGTTATCGATGAAAGTGAAAGCTTCATCCCTAGTATTCATCATGAAATCTCCATTGTTGCAACATTCAAGGAATTCTTGTATTGCCACTCGATCCCACTGTAGAAACTGTTCAAAAATTGCTCGTTGGGATACCCATGGTGTGGACAGTCTCATTGGTACTCCATGAAGCGTTCCCAAGCTTCATTCAAAGACTCACCAGAATGTTGCTGATAAGATGAAATCGTACTTCTCAAAGCTGCAGTCTTTGAACTGATCCAAGAAGGCAGCTCTAACTTCTTCCCATGTAGTAAGTGAACCTGGAGGTAAAGATCTCAACCACCTAGAAGCCTTATCAGAAAGCGAGCGATGGAATAACTTACACTTAACATAGTCCGCAGGGACTCATTGGGTTCTTGATGTGATCCATTGGGTTCTCCTGTAAGACCGTTGAAGACGTATTGCTTCACTAACCTAATCACCTGAAGCTTGATTTCATAGTCTTGCCTCTGAATTGCTTGAGGACGAATAGCTGACCTATTCTAGTAATAGGTGTAAGGAGTATTCATATCACCAATAGCTCAATATTGAGGTTGTTCCTGCTGCCTCCTAAGCAAAGCTAAGTCCCTCTGAACTGCTCAACTGTTCGCTGCACATCCTGATTCCCCTGAGCTTCGTTCTGAACTTCAGGATTTTTTGGAAGCTGCTAGTTATCATGATTCATTGCTCTTGCTCGTCTGTTTTCCCATTTGATTCTAGGAAGTTCCTCGTTATCAAAGTTTAGTAGGTTATTTGATCCTTAACTTCTTCTGACCATAAACCTGAAAGAAAAACAAAAACAAAACACAAAAGGAAACACGTAAGTAAAGGGTATAGACTAAAACTCGAATCTCAATCAAAAGACAACCAATTGGTTCCCCGACAATGGTGCCAAAAACTTGATGTCACAAAGTTTTAAACCTATGAATCTACTGTAAGTAAACAACAATGTAGTAGTACTAAGGGATCGAATCCACGAAGAACCAAGTTTGCTTTTTTTATTACTCAATTCTAATTCAAGTTATACCAAAAGTAAATCGAATAACTAACAACTTAACGATTTGCAAATAATATTAATAACATCAGGCCTCGGACAATCATCAGGAGATAGAAATCTGATCAGGGAAACTATTTAGGAACACTTAAGTGCTATTCTCGACTTGAACATAAATTTCTAATAAATCAACTATCGTGGTATCTATTACTCTATAAAGCAACCTAGAGGTTCTAACTATCGTTAGTTCCAAGATGCAATTAGGCTTTATCAAATTGGTTCAACTATCCACAATGAATCATAACAATCAACTATCATTGGTTAAGCTCAATTGCTCATCTATACTAGTTCAAGAGTATAAAAAGCTTTTGGAGAGTAAAGAACCTAGAATCATAGATTAGATGATCAAGCTGATCTAAGCATTAAGCAAAAGCATAGATGGAGAATCCTTAACTATCAATCCTATTTATTCCCCAATCATTGATTTCTAAATCCCTAGAAAACCCTGAACTAGACAATGAAATTACTCAGACATGGTTAAGGAAGATAAAGAAAACATGATGATGAAAAACATGAAATTGCAATTAAATAATAAAAAGAGTTCAAAAATCTTCTCAAAAATATGGAGGAAATCTTCTCCCTTGGTTACAAGAACTCTGAGTCATAAGAAAAACGTCTGTATATCAAAAATAAAATAAACATGAGCCTTTTATAGGTACAAAAACTCGTGGGTGCAAAATAGGAAAAACTAGGTTATCTTCTCGCAGCTTCGTGGATCGATCGATCAAAGGGTTGATTGATCGATCATGGTTGATTGGTCGATCTCCACAGGTCTTGGTCAATCAGAAGGTCGAGCGCATCTTCCTTGAACTGCTCGATCGATTGATCCATGAGTGGAAGGTCGATCTCAAGGTCGGGCACACATCTAGCTGAGGGCAATGATAAATCGATCTTGTTGTTGATCGATCGATCAATAAGCTGTTGCTGAAACTCCAGAAATTGCTCTGTTTCATCCCCAACCATTCTCCACGAGTACAATCCGACTTTGAACCTTTTTTTACCTGAAAAAGACTCTAAAACGCAAAAAAAAAAATTCTGAAAACATGCGAATTAATAAGCTCAAAACCGATAAAAATGAGGTATATCAGTTGCTTTGAAGTGCTGGCACCACTTTGACAAAAACTATTAGTATGAGGAACCATTAAACGCCTTAACAGAAATACACATCATTGATGTCACAAACCAATCCAGGCAAGAGTACCAGTACCTAGATACTGGTGCGACTACACACATCACTAGCTTTCCCCATCATGTTCAACAATCTCAACCTTACAATGGTAATGACTTAGTGATGATAGGAGATGGAAACTTCCTTCCCATAACTCATACCAGATCAGCACACATTGCTTCCACTTTAGGTAACTTACCATTGAATGATGTTCTTGTATGCCCATATATCTCTCTTATCTGTTTCAAGTTTAACATCAGATTATCCATGCACCTTTGAGTTTGACTGTGATACTATGCATGTCCTTGATAAGGAAACAAAGAAGTTACTGGTTATAGGCAGAAATCTTAATGGTTTATACGAGCTGAATGGATCTGATTTTCATGTCTTCTACTTTTCTAGGCAATAGTCAGCTTCAAATGAGATGTGGCATATGAGACACCCTTAGTCTTAGATTCTCCAACAGTTCTCCACATCCAAGGCTATCATTATAAATAAAAGCACTAAAAGCTGTGTAAAGCATGTAACTTGAGAAGAGCTCTATATTACCTTTTTCTAATTCATCGTTTGTTGCATCTAAACCGTTGGAAAGGATCCATTGTGATATCTGGAGACCTTCTCTAATAACCTCTATTTAAGGGTTTCGTTATTACGTAAATTTTGTTGAAAACTTCTCAAAGTATTGTTGGTTCTATCTATTGAAGGCTAACTCCGAGTTTTATTCTCTAAGTTTCAGTCTTTAGTACAAAATCAATTGAGTGCTAAAATCAGAATCTTTCAATGTGATGGAGAAAGTGAATTTGTAAACAACCCATTCACTCAACATTTACAAACATCAGGTATTCAACAGTTCATTTCATTCCCCTATACTCCTTAATAAAATGACTTAGCCCACTCTTTGTGATTATTCTCAAAATAAGTTTGATCCAAGATCACTTAAGTGTGCTATTTTAAAATACAAAGACAAGTATAAAGGATACAAATGCCTAATTCCATCCCCTGGCCATGCTATCATAAACAGACACATGATCTTTGATGAGGAAACTTTTTCTTTCTCAACTGATCTACTAGACTCCTCCAACTTTCAGTTCACTCCTCTTATTGATGTGCGTAAATCACAATGCTTTTCCCTTGCCAAAGGATATTTGTGTCATAAATCCTCTAATCCATAATCCCAAATCGGTTCAAACTTCCTCAGAAATCACTACTTTAACTGATCAAGCCTCTTCCACAACTACCAGCTATTGCATGTGAGTCTACCGTGAATGATGAACAAAGTTCTGAGTGTATGTCAGACATTTATCTTGTTATTATAGGCAATAGCTCGGATTCATCATCTCACATGATGGATTCACCTATAAATGAAGAAGAACCAAAATCAACAACTACCACTCCAACACAACAACATATGATGGTTACTAGAGGTAAAACATGGATTGTTAAACCGAATCCACACGCTATGTATTACTCACACACAAATTTATTCATCCTGACCCAAAAGCCATAACTGAAGCCTTAAAAGATGAAGGCTGGACTGAAGCTATACACAAAGAAGTAGACAATTGCATAGAAACTGGTACATTTTCTCTTGTTCCCCAAGAACCAAACATGAATGTCTCGGGAAGCTAATGAGTTTTTGAACTAAGCTTCACGCAAATGGGTCTCTTGACAAGCTTGGATCCCAACTTATTGCAAAAGGATATGCACAAAAGGAAGCAATTGATTATTTAGAGATATACAGACTCATTGTGAGAAAAGCTATAGTGAAATCAATTTTACATCTAGCCACAATATGGATTAGGACATCAAACAAATGGGAGTTAAAACGCATTTTTACATGGTAATCTAATTGAAACTGTCTATATGAAACAACCTGCAAGTTTTGTGGATCCTACAAAAGCCAAATCATGTGTGGAAATTACATAAAGCACTCTATGGCTTAATGAAAGGCCCTAGAGCAGGGTTTAACAAATTCAGTAACTTCTTGCTTGAGTTTGGGTTCATTCTAAGGCAAGGACATGATCATGATTCTTCTTTATGTAGATGACATGGTAATAACAGGGAACAAATCTGATGGTATACAAGTGCAGTCTCAACAAGATGGTATATTTTTATTTGAACAACATTATGAGGAAGACCTCTTCATTACAGCTTCAATACCCGACTGTGAACCAATTCTCACTCCTTTGCCACTTCAAGTCAATAAAGTTGCTGACCAAGAAATTTTATTTCCCAATCCAACTTATATTTGAAGTCTAGCTCGTAAGTTACATTATCTTACCTTTACTAGAACAAATATTCAATTCACAGTAAGCCAAAATATGCATGCTCCAACAACATCAGACTTCACTTTGTTCAAAAGAATATTGAGATATGTCAAAGGCATAATTACTATGGATCTCAGCTTTGCCAAAGACACTAACTGTGCTCTTAGAGCCTATAATGATAGTGTTAGGGCTGCTTTCAAAACAACAAGACGATCCACTGGAGGTTTCCGTACCTTCCTTGGCTATAATCTCATCTCATGGTCATCAAAGAAGCAACCCACGATCTCATGTAGCTCTACTTAAGCTGAATACATAACCCTCTCCAAAACAACATTTGAAATCACTTGGTTGAGTCATCTACCTCTTCTCTCAAATCCAGAGATTTATTGTGACAACCTCTCATTTGTTTATCTAATAGCAAATTTAGCATTTCACCGTCGCACAAAAAACTTAAGCTCGATCATCTCTTTGTCAGAGAACATGTAGCTCTTGGCTCATTGGTAGTGAAGCACATTCCAGCACATCAACATATCGCAGATATATTCAAGTCATTACACGCTATAGCATTTGAATCCTTGAGATTCAAACTTGGAGTTCACGCTCCACCTATTCCAAGTTTGAGAGAAGGTGTAAGAGAAGTAGCTCAAGAAGGACCCAATTTGCAACAAGACAAGCACACTCTAACACAATGGTCATCAATGCTCTCAAAGGATGAGAACGACTCTGCAAAAATCAGAGAAAGGACAATGATAGAGAGGTGTATCACACCAAGCTGGAAAATCAAAACAAAGAATACTTTTGAAATATTGAACACATTGGAGAACTAAGAGTTTTGTATCTCTCTTATATAAAGTTCTAAGCCCATATGTAATGAGATTTTCCCATCATTAAAATAAATCAAAAATAATAATAAAAATTTTCTTTTTAAACAAAAAATGGTGAAAATCGATTCTCAAACGAGAAACTATAAGAATTCCTTGAAAAACTTCTCATGAAACCGTGTCTCTTTATGAATGGTTTAAAATTATATTATAATGAATTCAATTCCTAATAATTTATGAAATAATTAAATTATTTATATGCTATTAGTTTTTACTTTTATTTTTGTTTATAAATTATAAAATAAAATTTCAAATCTAACAACATAATGCCATTATGCATAAATTTAAATTTAATATTAATATTAAATTTAATTAACGAAAATTAAATTAATATAATTATATGATATTATTTTCTTAGTTAAAAAACAGAAATAGTAGAAAGATTTTATAAAAAAATTAAAGTTATACTAAGAAATTTCATATTTATTAATATTATATTGATAAAATATTTAGTTAGGATTATTCAACACTATATTTTAATGGATTCTAAATCCAAAGTAGAATTCTCTGTTATTCATCGATGTATTTGGTCAAATATATTAAAATACGCTGTTATTGAACAACATATTTGAGTAATAGGTTTTAAATGCAACATAACCTTCTATTATGCAACAATGCCAGTAGATTTTGGTGTAATAGATTTTGATGTATTCTGATGTTTACCTTGAACATATATCATATATATTGTATGACGGCTCTCAAATCCAAATAATTAATTATCATTTTTAAAGACATAAGCAACCGTCGAAACAGATCTAATGCGTCCCTCATCATGCTCTAAGCAGTGTCTTGTAAAATTTAAGAAATTATCAAGCAGTAAAAAATTACATACTTTTCAAATTTAAGAATATCTATAGATGCAAGATAGATGAACTTTTGTTCAACATGAGCTATTTAAATACTGAGATCCAAGTAAATCTGATCACAGACTTCCAACATAGAAATAGAGTTATAAAGCTGTATTGATAGTATTCAGTACAATTTTTTTCTTTATATATAAATATAAAAATAATTAAATTTTGTTAAAATAGTGTTGTGGCTGATATTTTCCTTTATTTTATTTTTATAAATAACTAAAAATACAGACCCTAAACGCACGTTAATTGGAATGAGATGCAGAGCTTCTCATTAACGTTTTATTTTTGCAATTATAAAATGTAGTTAATTAGTAGTACTAATTTTGGTAGAGTGGAGAACAAAACTTGGTCCGCCTCGTTAATTTAATAGCAGTTATATATCAACGATACTAATTTTAATTTATTATCTCGTATTCCTTGAAGTTAACTTCCCTGCTTTTGTTTTTAAGTTTGCAAGGCCCTAGTTTTTCTTGTTTAAGAACCAAGTTTTATAAGTATCTATATTTTTAAACCAATATATAAAAGTATACATATTCACGTTTACAGTACTCCCGACTTATAAATATGGTATAATCGCTATAACTTATGCTGCATGAAATCAGAAACAAGTACGCAGAAGTGGAAGCGTTCAAAATCGTTTTTTTAAAAAAAGATTAAGGAAGTGGGTACATATTAGAAGCGTGTATTTATATGCATAGCTATATATATCATAAATCACTTAACACAACAACATAAATAAAAAATTTAAACAACAAAATCTAACTTATAATTTAATTATAAATCATTTAAAATTAAAAAAACTCTTGAAATCTTTAAATTTTAATGTTTTTAACAAAGGATAGCTAAATTAAATCGTTTAAATTTTAAAATTTTTTAATATGATATGAATAATTTTGAACTTCCAAAATACTCATAAATTGGAATAATATGCTTTCAAACATGTTACTTTTGGAAGCGTGATTCCGAAAAATTTCAAATACTTCTGATTCTGTTTTGGATTCTGAAATGAGAAGCGCATCATTATCGGAAATTCCGTGGTATGTAGACTATAACCAATAAAAGCTATAACTATTAAATAGCAACTATAATATCTAAGTAAAAAAAAAGTGTTAGCATTTCCAAGTAAGTTTTCAAGAATTTATAACCTTGATGAAAAAAGGACAAAAAAAGAAACAATCCAATAATTGAGTCAGCGATTACAGGTTGAAACAATAGAATTTATTTTGTTTTGTTTTTATTTACAATCAACAATTAATAATTAAAACACTTAGTTTTCTTCGCTTGGAGCAAAAAAAGAAAAACAAAAAATTGAAGGGTAAAATGGTAAATAAAAGACAGAAATGGACAAAAGAATGGCAAAATTGAAAATAAAGTGAAAATGGTGTGATAATTGATAATACAAAGTTAATCCAATGAGAGAAGTGAAATTAGAGAACGACCTTCTCCATCCAATCAATCCATTTTAATGTGTTTTGCTTTTTTATTTAATTTAATATAATTATTGAAACTATTTAAATCTTTTAATTTTAAATATATTAAAATAGACAGAGAAAAAAGTTTGTTGGAGGATTTCTCTCTTTCACTCTCTTTCTTCTTATCTCTCTCTCCCTCCAAAGACGGCGACTGAAAATCTATCTTTCTTTCTTCTCATCAACGCTCTTATCGGAGGATCTACCCGGTGATGAGATCTCCGACGACTCCTTAGATTTACAATTATTTTACAGAAACTCTATCTTNTTTTTTTTTTTTTTTTTTTTTTTTGTGTTTGGTGTGTGTGTGTGAGCTTTTCACTTTATTCTCCTCATTTCTCTTTCTACGCGACGAATTTTTTGGTATCCTACGAGGAGGTTTAGAGATTTATAACGGTGGACTTGACGGAGGAAGAAGACGAAGATGGAAGCTAACGGGATGGAAAATTTGACGAATCCGAATCAGGAGAGGGAGTTTATAAGGAGACACCACAAACATGAGCTTCTGGAGAATCAGTGTAGCTCTACGCTTGTTAAGCATATCAAAGCTCCTGTTCATATCGTGAGCTTTTTCTTCTCTTTATCACTTGCTTTCTTCTACATGCGCTCTGTTTTTATTTTCTCTCTGCTAAGGAGAGGTCGTAATGCAATCATTTTTGTGTCAACCATGTTAATTGAATCCAAAAATGCGAAACAGCTTTCTACTTTTAGTGATTGTTGATCTTACATAGTCGAAGAAGACGATTGGTTTAGAGAAATTAAATTGTTTCTTATTATGGAAATCTTGCTTTGACTATTAATAGCATTTAACCAATCCTTTTACTACTTTGATTTCGTATTTTTTTCTGGTTTATTTTTCGATATTCCGTGAGCTGATTTTCGATATAGATAGATTTTCTTGCTTCATTATTTAGAAACTATGCTTGATCTGGTTATTTCTTTCTCATGGATGAGTCTGATCTTGTGGTATTATACAGGTGTGGTCTCTAGTGAGAAGATTCGACCAGCCACAGAAATACAAACCATTTATCAGTAGGTGTGTGGTAAAAGGAAACTTAGAGATTGGTACAGTAAGAGAAGTTGATGTTAAATCAGGTTTACCTGCAACTAGAAGCACTGAGAGATTGGAGTTACTTGATGACAATGAACATATTCTCAGTATCAGAATCGTTGGTGGGGATCACAGACTCAAGGTAACACATCATTTAATCTCAAGGGTTGTTTTCTGATGCTGACTTGGTTTTTTAGGGTAACAATATTAATCTATTTTTGTTTTTGATATCAGAACTATTCCTCAATCATTTCTCTTCATCCTGAGACTGTAAATGGGAGAATAGGAACACTTTTGATTGAGTCATTTGTGGTGGATGTACCAGAAGGGAACACAAAGGATGAGACATGTTACTTTGTGGAAGCTCTAATCAAATGCAATCTTAAATCTCTAGCTGATATCTCTGAACGTCTTGCGGTTCAAGACACAACAGAATCCATCAACTAAAGATACTACTAAATTGAAGTCAAAAGAGATTTGGTTGAGCCATGGATGAAGCTCTCAAAGGGAAAGAGAGTTTGAGTCTCTTTGGGGATGGACAAGGCAAATATATCATCAGATTATCTACCCTTACATAAGAAGTTTCTCATTTGTCTAATTATTTTTCTTTTTAAAGAATGTTTTTGGTTTCTATCTAGAAAATGAACCAAGTATGATTTTCTGAGTTTTGGGTTTGCCACTTGCAGGAATCTTTTAAGAGTTTTGCAGAGACATGTTAAAAAGTGTGATCATGGGGTTCCACTCTCTTCTAACACTTTTTAGTTGCACACATAAAAGCCACACATATTGTGTTTTCATTTTTTTGTTTAAATCATTATTTACTATTCTTGTTTGTTTTTATAACTTTATTATTGAGCCAATAGCATTTGTGGGATGTGATCTTTGTTCTAGTTTATAGATTTTGTCTTCACTTGTTATTGAGGAAACACACACTGGCTCCATTAGCTGTTCGAACGTACAACTTCCTTTAGTTTTTTTAGATTCCCAAAATGTTTTCTTTTTCTTTTTTCTATTTTTATCACAATAGTGGACTGATTTATACTTTACATGTTTGTCCATTTTAATGATAAATCTAAGTGCTCGAATCGGTCACATGGACAGGTGCGCATCTTAAAACATAAAGAAGACTTGTAATAAGATTTATTAGCCTTCAAAAATTACAACATCAGATACGACCACAGATTACAGTCCTTCCAATTTTCTTTCTTTTCTTTTACATTTTCTTTATAGAATTGAACAGAATGTCAAAATGGAAAAACTGTTCCAAATAAAAGTAAAAAACTAATGAGCTAATTAAAAAACTACATTATTGTATAAGATGAGATCAATAATTTCACCTGTTTCTTTGTTTTTTTTTTTCTTTTTTTTTTTTTTTTCTGGCTATGGGGAGATTTACTCTGTACAAGGCAAGCTTTGGAATCTCTGTTTTTCACCCAAGAGGAATGTTTATGATTGGTAATGAATGATGATGTGACTAAGCCAATATTAAGTCTCCTTCTTGTTGCTCCTGTAATTTCTCCCCTTCTTGCTTTGGAAGAAGGATACGCTTTATGTCCTCTGCAGTTAGCGTTTCATACTCTAGAAGTGCGTTTGCTAACGTGTGTAGCTGCTTCTCATGCTGGGAAAGCGATAAAAACCAAAATAATTAGTGAGAACGGTTTTGATTAGAGTGAAATATGCGACTATCGAACAATTTGGCACAAACAAACCCGTTTCAATAGAGATTTCACTCGCTCATATGCCTCTCGAAGAAGCTTCACAACCTGACCAAAAGCATCAACACCACCAGATGAGTAATCAGACTTCAGAGCAGTGGGATTTGAACGAGATCACACAAGATATGAAAAACAGAGAGTCCATACCTCTGCATCTATGCGCGACTGCATATCAGAGCTTGGTCTTTCTTTTATATGAACTGGTCCTATTGCCTCACTCATTCCACAACTCGATACCTTCCATATTTAACCAAAAGCATTACTAAAACTATCAAAACTGTACAGTAAAAATTTATTTTTGCCATGAAGTTAAATTTTTGGACCCATAGACTAAATTCCTGAAACATCATTTTAAGAAAACCTAATAGAACCAACGACTAACTCTTATAATAAACCAGGAAGCCAAAAGGATAAGCAACTGAGTACATCTATCTCCTAATCTTCAAGCATATGGAGGTACAACACAAGGTTACCATGTATTGTGCAAGTTCTGTGGCCTGGGATAGGTCGCTACTTGCTCCTGTCGTGATATGGTCCAGGCCAAAGATCAGCTCCTCTGCAACTCTTCCTCCCATACATACATCAAGGCGAGCTAATAACTGCCTTTTGCTCACTGATGTTTCATCGTTTGAAGGTAACTGTGTAACCATTCCCAATGCAGATCCACGGGGCATGATAGTCGCTTTGTGGATTGGATGTGCACCTCCAGTGTTCAATGCAACAATAGCATGACCACTCTCATGGTATGCAGTGAGCTAATCAGGAAAAGGAGTAAGTATGAGGCCATATTAAATTTGTACTCCACATCCAAACACGTCTACGTTGCGATAGATATTGGGATATACCTTTTTAGAGTCCTCTGATACGAACAATGTCTTCCTTTCTGTGCCCATGACTATTCGGTCCTTAGCAAATTCCAATTGTTCAGAAGATAGTTTCTCAGCTCCTTCAACAGCTGCTTTTATGGCAGCAATATTTACCAGGTTTGCAAGATCTGGAAATCGTATCATTGAGATTGGGGACAATGTGGTCAGTCATTGAATCTTCATAGGTCAATGACAAAAGAAGACACTTCAATCGAATTTAAGGATAACTAAACTGAAGTTGTAGATTTACAACACTCACCAGCACCATTGAATCCAGGAGTTCCACGAGCAATTGCTTTAACATCCACATCGTCTGACATAGGTTTGCCTTGGAGATAGAGTTCCAAAATTTCTTGGCGTCCACGGACATCCGGACTGGGGACAACAATCTAAAATTTTTATCTGTCAGTGATTTCTCTTCCTTTAAAAAATTCAGAATTTTTTTTTCATAACGTAGGAGCACACCTATCTACCTATCTTTTCTGATCGGAAAAATGATACAAATAAGATTCAGAAAACAAATTGAACACCAAGTGCCTAATTTTTTGAACAGATTTTCAAACAGTTATATCCAAACAGCGGATTTCTCATGACAAAAGAAATAGTATCAGCTCTCTATTTTCCAGTAACAGACATGAGATCTTATCTTCAGACTAAGACTAATACTAATACTAATACAAATAGAAAATAGTAATGATAAACCAGAAACTTACATGCCTATCGAATCTACCCGGTCTTGTCAGGGCTGGATCAAGTATATCAGGCAAGTTTGTTGCAGCCATAACTATTATTCCCTGCATAACCAAAAAAGAAACGAAGCGGTGTAATATTATATTTCTGCAAACTAGGGGAACCAATTCCAATGTAGACTACTATCCCTCATTAAGAAGTACCTCATTTTGCTCAAAACCATCCATTTCAACAAGTAGTTGATGCAATGTCTTCTTTGTATGCCCTTCCCATTGTTTTCTCGTGGACCCAACAGCATCAATTTCATCAATGAAAATGATACAAGGTGCCTGTCACACATGATGGTCAGTAAGTGGACGTTCATTCATGTAGTTTATTAGCAGTGACAGGTTGTCTTACCTTTTTCTTAGCTGCCTGAAACAAAGATCTTACACGCCGAGCTCCTACCCCAACAAACCTGTCAATTGAGGAGAAAGAAAACATGATGTTTATAAAACATTTTACTATTGTTGAGGAATCTACTTTGTAGTAATCAATAGTTAATGATAATGTTGGCCATGGCATATACTAGTTTAAAATAAAAAAATAAGATGGCTCACATCTCTTCAAATTCAGATCCAGCTCTATAGAAGAAGGGTACTCCAGCTTCTCCAGCAATTGCCTTAAAAAATGAAACCGTATTAACTTACTGCAATCAGGCAGATTATTGGTACCGTAACAAGAATTTATAATTAAGTGGGAAGAAACTGTGAAAGACAATGGAAATGACTACCCCATTCACTGAAAATATAACGTAGTGAGATAACTTACTTTAGCCAACAACGTCTTTCCAGTACCAGGTGCCCCGGTTAGAAGAATTCCCTGGAAGTAAACATTTAACCCATTTCTCTTGTCAAAAATGCTAATATCATATAGATCATATGACAAAACAAAATGCAAAGTAACATGCAATCGAGAAGTTATAACAATCAAATGTGATTATACCTTTGGCAACTTTCCTCCGAGGCGGGTAAATTTCGATGGGTTTTTCAGATATTCTACCACCTCCTCAAGCTCTTGTTTTGCATCATCACAACCCTTTACATCCTTAAATGTCTTTACATTCTGCAGTAAGTGAACTTGTCAGGAAAAGACACAATGACACTGCCCCTTAAAATTTAATTGCTTCAAGGGCTACATGAAAGAACTATAAAACTGTTCACTAGGATTCAAAAAGACAATATTGATCTCAGGTAAGAAGAATGCTAGCATGCACCTAATATTCAATATCCTTCACTTCAACCGAGGCTATGAATTTCCTCATAGTTCTACTTCAACTACTCTAAGACTCTTTACAAACAGTGAAGACTATCATTACTTCAGCTTCAGTCAAAAATCTACCTTTTCTGGCGTTATTTCTTTGTTCATCTCTTTTGGGGAATATGAAGAACTTGAACCAACACCTGACGTTCCAATTCCTCCCAGGCTGCCAATATACTTTTGCAGAGCAGCTGCACCCATTAACCTAAACAAGTAACTTCTATTATAATCGGAACCATAGTGCTAAAATGGAGACGCAATCACACATTCCATTATGCATAAGAAGCAACATTTCTGCCTGAACTATCTAAATTATAAACTCGATCCCAACTAAAATATAGATGATGTATACCACACTAATCCCACTGCAACTGTGAACAAGATTGTAGAGACAAGCTCTTGCGCAAATCTTGATTTGTTTGAAACTTTAGGATTAACCTGACGAAGCAAAGACACATGTTAAGAACTAAAGATAAATGGAAACATCAAGTAACTGATGACAATCCACCATCAATATACCTCGCCAGGTGGGGAACTTACCATGGTAACATGCAATGGTTGCTTCTCAGATATACCAGGGTTCACAAATGATTCGTCCATATTGCCTGATGCACGATGCTTCAGTTCTTGCAGCTGCATATAGACAAATGATTATTTCACATACAACAACACTAATTTAGAAAACAAAAAAGACAAACTAGGAACAATCTAACTTTGAGGCCTGTGAATAGAAAAAGCAGCGGATAAGTAAATCAAAGTGCAGACTACCGAACCACAGATACTAGAAGTAGTCATTGTAAGAATACCAGTGTGGGAAGACTAGATGGCTTCCCGGTTTGTTCATCAGGAAGATACTCCGAAAGAGCATTGGTAATGACAAGAGCTCTAATATATTCAGCAACTCCTCTACTGTCCACAGCGTGTTCTCTTTGTTCGAACCGTTGAACTACAGCTTCAGGACTGAAAGCAAAGCAAAACATACCACAGAGCCAATTTTGAGCAAATTAAATTCAACGACACCAAGTAATCATCAATTAGAGCTTAAGAAAAGATTACATACATGTGCTTGTTGAGCTCAGCCAATAAAGCACCTTGCAAAGCCGCGTCTTTTGGATTGGCATCAGCCTCGGCGATGAGTTTCTCGAGCCGCTTCTCCTGGCGAGAGAAAGGCCACCAGCTTAACCACTCCCACTCCATAACCTTCTTCATTGCTGTCTTTATAGCCGACCACAGTCCCATCAGCAATACCAAAATCCGAAACTTACTCTTCTTCTCGTCTTCCTTTTTGTCCTCCGCTTCTTCTCGTCCACTTTTCGCCTCCGTCGCAAAGCTAGCTTCACTCGTCCCTTCGCTCATCCCTAATTCATTAACCTCCGTATCCGAAACCAATCCATTCTCTGCCGAATTAGTGATCTCCGCATCGCTATCTCCGCTCCCAGAGTCAGATAAAACAAACGCAGGGTCTTTAGGAAGAAATTCAGAATCGGAGGCGACATTGTCATGGCGCAATGAGCAAGGAAGGGGACGAAATCGAGAGTGGAGAAGAACCGAAGAAAGACGGTAGAAACCGGAGAGAGATTGAGGATGAAAACGCAAAGAAGAAGAAAAGAGACAAGGATGGGGCGTAAAGGAAGAAGTATGAAAAGGTGGACGAAGGAGAAGAGAAGCTTGAAGAGTGGAAGAAGACATTGGAGTGCAATAGCTTAGGGTTTTTGAATCCTTTATCTTCTTCCTCCTTCCTTACAACCTTTTATTCAGAGCAAACAGAAGACTTTACTTGGAGACTTGGGAGCCACAAGATTCTTTTATCTTTCTTCTGTTTTTTTTCTTTTGTTAGTAAATTAATGTTTCAATTTAGTAAAAACACCTTATCCAGATTCTCACTGAACTCTGCGTTCGTTACCAAATTTTGGCCAATAATCTTTCGTTTATACGGTTCGTGACAGTGAAAATGACAAACGGAGAGTGAAAGAGAGATGATTAAGTTTCTCTAATATACATTTTTTCAAAGGCAAATGACGATAATATCAAGTAGTTTTATAATGATATTTTGGACACAAGTATACAAGTGTTCCAAACAGAAGAAAAAAAAAACACAAATAGAGAACTACCAGAAATAAAAAGGGATTAAACAACTGTCTTCGACTTTGAGGGACACTCTTTTTTCCTAATGCATTGGACCAGGACCACCATAGTGCGCCGGGGGCATATGACCACCCGGACCTTGATGCATTGGGACAGAAGAATGTGGTGCCATGTAGGGATTGTGACCACCACCCATTCCCATTGAACCTTGCCCTTCTGGTTGGACCCATCCACCGTGAGGCTGCTGCTGGTGGTGACTCCCACTTGCTGCGTGATATTGCTGTGGATTACCAGCGTATGGATTCTGGCCGGGCTGTTGTTGAACCACCGGAACAGGAGGGTTAGGCATTGTATAGTCTCTGCTTCTGTCATTGTTCACCTTTATGCTAAGGTCGGTGTGACGTGAATAAGTTATGTGGAGCTTACAAAATCCACCATCATAGATACAATGTCCTTCTAATGCTTCCTTCGCCACCACAGCCGTCTGAACATCTGAAAGAACCCACCAGGTTCTCATTGAAAATTAGCTACTGGCTTTGTATAAGATGTTTAAGGACAATTAATGTAGAGCACATCATATAAGATTTTTACCTGGGTATTGAATCAATGCCTGTAGCCCACCATTCTTGTCAAACATTGCAATCTTTTGAACAGCACCAAAAGCCACAAAAACCTACTCAATAATAAACAACAGGGAACAGAGAATTAATATATCCAGAACCAACAATTCAATGAGGATTCAGCATAGAGAAAGCATTATTACCATGTGTAAAACATCTAAGGTTACTGCATACTGCATGTTCTCGATGGATGCAAGAAGAACATTACTTTCAGGCTCCATCTTTTTCCCGTCTACACCCACTGCCATCTAGTAAGAATGAAATTAAATTTTCACTTGGTGATTAATGATATGTGAACTTTCATGCAACTCTTTGTTCAAAGGACACAGCACCACAAAGAGGTTCAGCTAAGTAGCAAGCAGATTTACAATCATCAAATTTTAGTTATTGAACGCAAATTGCTTACCTGACCAGTACTATCTATTGCTGATGGAGCAACGGGAAGGTAAGGATTAGTATAGTCTCTGCAAAATACAGAGGAACCGTTCAATAAATAAATTCTGACATCAGCATGACAATTATCAGGAAATCCAAAACATTGCAATGTGAGTATTACCTGCTCCGATGACTCTGAAATTTGACAGTCAAATCTGTATGAGCTGAATATGTGATTTTAAGAGAGCATTGTCCCACTTGCTCAGGGAGTAGATACCTAATGCCCCGAAAGGGAAGTCAGTAATCAAGTATGCCTCACACATAACATATATAATCTTATAATGCAAATATAGTATGTAATACATAAAAGGTTATCCTCTTTCTAAGTATCTATTAATGCCCACAGTGAAAAGACTTGTTGCAGATATCTTTCCTACATTTATCAATCACCAACTCGCATACATAACTTAAGAACTTAGCATCACCTGTAAAACTCCTACAAACGCTTAAAAGGTTGACAAATGCAGACCCCACACGCATATCTAAACTATACATCCCTCACAGTTAGACTAAATACCGTGTCAAAAATTTAATACAACTGTCACCTAGGGATGCTTCTTCCATCGAGGGCATTTTTTGCAGAGGTCGCAGTTTCCGCATCAGAAAATTGAACCAGTGCCTAAAGCAATTCAGACAACAAACATTATTAAGTACAATTAATTTGAAACATCAATATACAAAGAAATGTATATATTTATAGCATACCTGATAACCAGCTGTCTTCTCGAAAGTTGTAATCTTGTGGACAAACCCAAAGGCTGAGAATACCTGCAATGCAAACCAGAAATTAGAACAATATAAAAAACCAAAAGAGTCAACATTTAAAGACGCCAGTCTAGCATCTGTTATTATTTTTGCACTTGCAACATTCAAAGACAGATTTAGTTTGGTTTTAACTCTCCAAGTTTAAGATTTGGACCGCATCACAAGAATTAGGATAGTATATTAAACCAGCATACTACACGCTGGTTCTCTCTAGAAGGGAAAAGATATGGCTTCCAACATATCAGGCAATCATATCAGAAACAAGATACTTTGCAATAGATTTGCAAATTAATGAACCTCTCGCTAGAATTTCACGATAGCAACAGAAAAATTGAAACAGTTCTATATCACAAAAAATGTGCAGATAGAGCTGCACCCAGTCATATCAAACAAAAATAATAACTACACCTAAATCTTAAAAATCCTAGAGTATCTTATAAAAGGGAAGTGTTAGGGAGAGAGTAGGGAAGAGAGAGGCAGTGTCAGGGAAAGGAGAAAGGAAACAAACACACATGTGCTCTTTCTCCTAATGCATTAGGCTGCCACTGAAGATATTGCCTTGACATGGCCCTGCTGATCCATTTACATTCACGTCAAAAGAAAGTTTCCAAAAGCACGACAACCTACAGCCTAATTATCATAATGTCTTCGAAACATCTTTCAGAAATACTTGTTTACGTCTTGTAACGAAAACACAGAGGTGTGTGATCCACTTACCAGATGCAAGACATCAATGCTGACCATGCGAGCATCCTCGCCTTCGATTGTAACCAGAAGAACATTTCCCACAACATCTGCCGTCGTTTTGTTATTCACTATTTCTTGCCTGTTGGAGTACTGAAGGTAGACAGTTTTGCCTCGAACTTGAGCAGGCTCCGATGAAGAAGCATAGTAAGAAATCATTTGTATAGCTTGATTCAAATCTTCCTGAAAAGAAGAAACATATATATAATCAATACTTGTGCTGTTACGTAGTACAATGATTGATCTTATATTGTAACTTTAACATAATCTCTACACTCACAAACTCAATGAAAGCTTGATTTCGATTGGCTCCAACATTACACTTCGTATTTACAACTGTGCCAAAGGGCTTGCCAAGTTCAATCAACTCCTCTTCAGTGCATTCCCATGGCAAGTTTCTCAAATGAAGAACCTTAGAAGGAGGTTGCGTGTATCGAAACTGTGGCTGGCTTGAAACAGAAGACATTTTGATCTACCGAAACCTTGGAGCTATAAAAAAACATAACGAACCAGAAAAAAAAACAAAAACTCTTCAGATCTCAAAATCATAATGTAAAAATTCAAATATGATTGGTGTCCATGAATAATCACAATATCGAGCCCAAGGATATGATTTATCAGCGAAGTTTATATAACACAAATGAAAACTATTGGGAAAATCCAAATTTAGAAAAGAAAGAAGGAGATTAGAAAACATCATGTTACCTGAAGAAACAGTATCCAAAAAATTCTCTGATTGGGAAATCTGCAGAGAAATTAGGGTTTCGCGTTGATGAAGATATGTATGAGAAAGAAGGAGGAGAAGATGAGATAGGGATTATTGGAGAATCTAACTGTGCGGTTAATTTCGCGGTTTCTTAAAACAGCGTTTTGTTTAAAGAGCGTCTTTCTTATTGGGCTTAACAATAAAGCCAATACATTAGTTGGGCTTTACGTCACTCTTAAACCTTCAACAAAGCGTTTTGGTACCTTCATCTTACCAAAATGGACATAAAAAACCTTCAACTTGGACTGACTTTCTAATTAAATCCTAAATTTTTGTTGATTAAGCTGAAATCACCCTACTGTTAAGTGACTTAACATAGTTCACTAACTCTATTAATATATCTTACGTAACTTGAATTAAATAAAACTCAGTGTTTTGATTTTAAAACCTAGCTCTCCTTTTCTTTCATGTCTCATTGTCTTCTCTTCCAATGAATCTCGAACTTGAAATCTTAGCAACCCAAAACTTCAACAACAATAAAGAGTTTTGGCTGGCTGAGCAAATAGATTTGGCGGACTGAGTGAAGAAATCTGGTGAGTTAGGAAAAGAGATTTACCGGACCGAAAACGAGAAAGAGAGATTCCTCGTATGAGATTTGGATTTGGATTAAATCTTGTTTGATATTTTTCGAATTTAGAGTTGGTTTGTCTTTATGAAACTTTTCTTATAAAATTAAACTATCTTGCTTTTCAATTTGATTTTGGACTTGGATTATTATGATTTTGTTATGAAATTAACCAAGAGACATCAAAAAAGTTCACAAGGGCGAAGAATTAAAATTTAAGCTCATATTAGCTTTAGGTAGAATTTTCAACCACTAAATTCTAATATACAAACTTGATTTACCTTCTTCTTAAACCAATGTCTATACATAATTTGATACCTGGTCACGATCTTATTTCTCCTAAAGATAACAATATTATATCATGCACATTAATAGAAGAGAAAAAACTCAAGCATCGAAAGTGAGTGCTTTTTTTCACTTTCTGAAATAAAATTTTCGTAGTTGTCTGTCAGAAATTTTTTCATCAGGCTTGAATTTTGAAGTTTTTCACGTGAAAAAATGTTAGCGAAAAGAAGAGAAGAAGAAAAATAAATGTTTTTAGGGGACAAAAATTTTTAAAACTAAAACACTTCATTGAAGTTAACAAATAGAGATTAACGATGTTAATCAGTTCTGTTAAAACACTTAACAGTGGGATGATTTCAGCTTAGTCAACAAAAATTTAGGATTTAAATGGAAAGTCAACATAGATTAGATGTTTAAAGAGTCTAAGTAAAAGTTGAAGGTTTTTTCTACCAATTTTGATAAGTTGAGTGTTATTTGGACATTTTTCCCAATTGAAAAATGAAAATCTCAGACGGTGAATTTAAGTATAAATATAAGATCGGTTTCTTGAATTTGCTAAATAGAAAGAAACAAATCCTCGAGAACTCGTGAGACGGAATCGATGGCAAATTCTCAGATGGTGATGGCTATGATCAAGTTGGTTAGACCGCATTTTCGCAACAAACACGACAAAGTGGCTTTTGCTATTCACACTTCTTTCATCGCTTCCGGTTTCACCCTCACTACCACCGGAAGACCTGCCTTCGCCAACGACCTTTTCTCTTCGTCTTCCACTTGGTGTTAGTAATTTTTTTTGAGGGGGGTTTCTAGGGTTTAGGATTCTAAGTTGTTAGATTTTGGCTATATAGATGGTGTTGGAATCGACAGGTGGATCGAATTTGATGGAGAGTACGCGTTTGTCTATGTTAATCTTCTGAAGAAAGGATCGAAGAAAATTCTGGTTAAGTGTTTAACGATAGATGATAAATTTCTTGTGGATGCCATATGTGGAGCTAAACACTTGTTGGATCGAAATGAGAAAGTGTTAGAAGCTAATTGGAAACATGTGTGTCAGTAAAGATGTTGTGTTGGTGTTTCTCAAACACACTTAAGAGTTAACTTTTGTGCTAACACAAAAGCAACAGTACAAAATGTGGTTTTGTCTATAATTAATTAGACTTAATCAAGAAGGCTTTGTCACTTAAGTTGGTGCTTTTAGAGACAAGGAAAGTCAGCTGCTACAAAGGGGTTTGCTTATAAAAGGAAGCCAAAAACGTGGAAGAGGTAGTAGACAAACAAGAGAGAGTTAGAAAACAATATTCTAAGTGATTCTTGAGTATAAACACAAGGGTAGCTCTTAGGGAAAACATAGTTTGTAACAGGGGATTGGTGAGTGATTGTGAGGATCATTATCTCTTATAAATCAATTGTAATCATTGTTCTGATCTAGTGGATTTCAGGACAAGGTCTCAGCGAGACGTAGGCAGTATCTACACCAGATATTATTGAACTCGTTAACTCTCTGTGTGCTCCATTTACTGTCTGTTCTTACTATTGTTTAGTACGATGTTCTGCTTCTACGAACAATTATCAACTCTATCAACTCTTTGTTAGCTTACCAACTGTCTGTTAGTGTTGAGTTGGTTTGCCTAACAGTTTCTGGTATCAGAGCTTTGTGGTTACAAAGGAGAAACTCTATAAGTTGTTCTCAGGTGCAAGCTCATGTCTTCCGCTAGAATAGAGGTTGAGAAGTTTGATGGCAGAGGATAAGCTGCTGGCTCACTTAGAGATACTCGGTTTGAGTGATGCTCTAACTAAAGAAGAACTAGTAAAAGAGAAGTCTGCAGATACTGCAGAAGCTAGTAAGAAAGAAAGAGCACTTGAAAACAAAAGAAAGAAAGAGCACTTGAAGACAAAAGAAAGAAAGCGAGAAGCACTGTCATCCTAAGTGTCTCATATCAGGTGTTGAGAAAGATCATTAAGGAGAAGATTGCAGCAGATATGTTCAAAGCTTTGGACAATCTCTACATGTCTAAAGCATTTCCCAATCCCATATACTTGAAGCAAAAGCTCTACATCTACAGGATATCTGAAAGCCAATCCATTGAAGCAAACATTAATGATTTCTTAAGAATAATAGCCAACTTGGAGAACAACAAGGTCACTGTATCTGATAAAGATCGAGCTATACTTCTTCTGATGTCATTGATAAGATCGTTTGATCAACTGAGGGACACGTTGAGATATGGAAATGGTAGAACAACACTGACACTAGATGAAGTTATTGTTGTCTTCTATGCAAATGAGCTGGAGTTTGGGTCAAACAAGAGAGCTAACAAGGTTCAGGCTGAAGGACTTTATGTCAAGGAGAAGTCTGAATCAAGAGGTAGAAGTGAATAAAGGGATAAAAAGGGCAAAGGCAACTGAACAAGATCCAAATTTAAGTATAAACAAGGGTGTTTGATTTGTGGTGAAGATGGACACTTCAAGAGGAACTGTCCAAAATATAACAAGAATGATGATTAAGCAAGTAGCAGCAAAATAGAGCCATCTGTAGCTAGGAGAAATCTGGTTGAAGCTTCAGGTCATTATGTGTCTGAAGCACTTCACACAGCTGGTGTGAACTTTGGAAAATTAGTGGATTCTGGATACTGGTTGCACATATCACATGATGTATAAGTGTGAGTGGTTCGATGAACTTGATGAAAGTGCAAGAGGATCGATCAGAATGGACAATAAATCAGTGTATAAAGTGCAAGGAGTTGGCACAGTGAAAATCAAGAATGATGAAGGGCTGATGGTGGTTGTCAAGGGTGTGAGATTTGTTCCTGAAATGGACAGGAATCTGTTGTCGCTTGGAACCTTTGAAGAAGCTGGGCACAAGTTCAAATCGGAGAATGATGTGCTAAAGGTTATAGCAGGCAGTTATGTGCTGCTTCGTGGGAAGACAGGAGTGTGTATATCTTCTGTTGTTCAAGACAGAAGATCACTCAGCTCTCACAGTTGAAAGGAGGAGTGATGACATGATGTTATGGCATCAGAGGCTTGGCCACATGAATCAGAAGAATATGAGGTTGTTGGTGAATAAAGGACTTCTTGATAAAAAGAAGATTTCAATCTTTCTGCTTATGATTCTAAAGATATAATCGATTATGTGCATTCGAATTTGTGAGGAGCACCATCGGTAACTTTATCTTTAGGTAGATGTCAATATTTTATCTCATTCATTGATGATTACTCTAGGAAAGTATGGGCTTATTTTCTGAAATATAAGGACTAAGCGTTTGATAAGTTTGTTAAATGGCTAACATTGGTTGAGAATCAAAGTGAAAAAAAGCTTAAGGTGCTTAGGACAGACAATGGTCTGGAGTTTTGCAACAACCAATTCAACTCGTTTTGTGAAACAAGAGGGATTCAGAGGCACATAACATGCACTTACACACCACAGTAGAATGGTGTTGCAGAGAGGGTGAATAGACCATATTGGAGAAAGTTTGAAGTATGTTGAGTGATTCAGGTCTGCCAAAGATGTTCTGGGCTGAGGCAACACATATTGTTGTTGTGCTCATCAACAAAACGCCTTCAGCAGCTGTTGAGTTCGAGATTCCAGACAAGAGATGGAACAACACAGCTCCTGGTTACAGCTATCTGAGGAGGTTTGGGTGTATTACGTATGTTCACACAAGTGATGGGAAGCTGAATCCGAGGGCCAAGAAAGGTGTTTTAAACGGGTATCCAGATTGGGTAAAAGTATACAATATGTGGCTGATTGAAGAGAAGAAATATGTCATCAATAGAAACACAATCTTCCAAGAAAATCAGGTATATAAAGATTTGATGAAGGAAAAAGGAAGCATAGAAGCTCAGGAAGATGAGCTGACAAAATCTTTTCTAGACCTAGAAATTGGAGATGAAGGGGCTTCAAGCTCGGGTGGAGATCAGACAGCTGCATCACCTGCAGGTTCAAGTCCAATAATTCTGTTTCACATTGAAACAGAAGAAGATAAAGAACAGATCGTTGATCTGAACACACCACCGAGCTATCACTTGGTTAGGGACAGAGTGAGGAGATAAGTCAGAGCTACAAGGAGGTATGATGATGAAGACTTTTATGCTGAAGCTCTGTATACATCAGAAGATGGGGAAACTACATAACCTGCAAAGTATAGAGAAGCAAAGTTTTCCAATTGGCTGAAGTGGAAACAAGCCATGGATGAAGAAATGGAGTCACAACTGAAGAATCAGACACATGGATTTCAGTTGTCAAACCTGAAAATCAGAAGGTGATAGGTAGTAAATGGGTGTACAAGCATAAGCAAGGTATCCCGGGTGTTGAAAATTCAAGATTCAAGGCTAGGCTTGTGGCAAAGGGTTGTGCTCAGAGGGAGGGGATAAATTATCATGAGATATTTGCCCCTGTAGTGAAGCATGTGCCAATCAAGATACTGCTTTCTGTTGTGGTTCAAGAGAACTTGGAGCTTGAACAGCTTGATGTGAAGATATCGTTTCTTCATGGTGATCTAGAGGAAGAGATCTACATGCATCCACTAGAAGGGAGTGAAGATATGTTCAAGCAAGGTCAAGTTTGTCTTCTGAAAAAGACCATGTACGGACTGAAGAAGTCTCCAAAACTATGGAACCAGAAGTTTGACAGTTACATGTCTGAAATTGGTTTTGTAAGAAGCCAATACGACAACTGTGCATACATAAGGAGAGAAGCTGATGGCTCAATCATGTACTTGCTGATCTATGTAGATGATATGTTGGTGGCATCAAGGAGTAAAGAAGCCATCAAAAGGCTGAATAAGGAGCTGAGTGTGAGGTTTGAGATGAAGGATCTTAGTGAAGCAAGGAAGATACTTGGGGTAGAGATAATCAGGAACAAAGAACAAGGGTTGTTGTGGTTATCTCAAGAGGAGTCTTGTACAAGGTGTTGAGGATATATAAGATGCATGAAGCAAAGAGTGTCACAACACCATTTGGCGCACACTTCAGATTGAAGACAACAATTGAAGCAGAATTAGAAAAAGATCATAAGTATATGTATGCAATACTCGGGACCATACCAGATTTGGCTTATCCTGTTGGTGTCATCAGTCGTTTTATGAGCCAACCAAGCAAAGAAAACTGGGTTGGAGTTAAGTGGGTTATGCGGTATATCAGAGGCACACTTGATGTCAAGTTGTATTACAGGAAAAATCTAGATTTCAAGGCTGTTGGATTCTGTGATGCTAATTTTGCTGCAGACTTGGACAAGAGAAGGTCAAGCACAGGCCTAGTGTTTACTCTTGGAGGCAATACAATTAGCTGGAAGTCAAGACTTCAAAGGGTTGTTGCTCTGTCAACAACAGAGAGTGAATACATGTCTATAACAGAAGCTGTTAAATTAGTCGTTTGGTTACAGGGAATTCTACAGGAGTTTGGCTATGAGGAGAATAGTGTGGAGATTCATTGTGACTCTCAAAGTGCCATAGCTCTGTCCAAGAACAATGTGCATCACCAAAGGACTAAGCACATTGATGTTAGGATACATTTTATAAGGGATGTTATAGGTGAGGGAGATGTTGAAGTGGTGAAGATCTTAACAGAAATAAATCCAGCAGATATCTTCACTAAGACATTGGCAGTTAGCAAGTTCCAAACAGCTCTAAACTTGCTACGGGTTAAGGATGCGTAAAGCACTCAGGTTCCAAGACTGGAATCCAGTAAAATATATGGTATTTCTCGTAATCTTCCACTGCAGTTCGGTGGATAATTGTAGGCTTGTGTTTTTTGGATCTGTTCAACAAGCGTTTAGGTGGAGTTTTGTGGAGCTAAACACTTGTTGGATCCAAATGAGAAGGTGTTAGAAGCTAATTGGAAACATGTGTGTCAGTAAAGATGTTGTGTTGGTGTTTCTCAAACACACTTAAGAGTTAACTTTTGTGCTAACACAAAAGCAATAGTACAAAATGTGGTTTTGTCTAGAATTGATTAGACTTAATCAATAAGGCTTTGCCACTTAAGTTGGTGCTTTTAGAGACAAGGAAAGTCAGCTGCTACAAAGGGGTTTGCTTATAAAAGAAAGCCAAAAATGTGGAAGAGTTAGTAGACAAACAAGAGAGAGTTAGAGAGCAATATTCTATGTGATTCTTGAGTGTAAACACAAGGGTAGCTCTTAGGGAAAACAGAGTTTGTAACAGGGGATTGGTGAGTGATTGTGAGGATAATTGGAAACATGTGTGTCAGTAAAGATGATGTGTTGGTGTTTCTCAAACACACTTAAGAGTTGACTTTTGTGCTAAAACAAAAGCAACTAACAAAAGGTGGTTTTGTCTAGAATTGATGAGACTTAATCAAGAAGACTTTGTCACTTAAGTTGGTGCTTTTAGAGACAAGGAAAGTCAGCTGCTACAAAGGGGTTTGCTTATAAAAGGAAGCCAAAAACGTGGAAGAGGTAGTAGAAAAACGAGAGAGAGTTAGAGAGCAATATTTTATGTGATTCTTGAGTGTAAACAGAAGGGTAGGTCTTAGGGAAAGCAGAGTTTGTAACAGGGTATTGGTGAGTGATTGTGAGGATTATTATCTCTTGTAACTCAGTTGTAATCATTGTTCTGATCTAGTGGATTTCGGGACAAGGTCTCGGCGAGATGTATGCAGTATCTACACCAGACATTGCTGAACTCATTAACTCTCTGTGTGCTCCATTTACTGTCTGTTCTTACTATTGCTCTGTACGACATTCTGTTTCTACGAACAGGTCTCAACTCTATCAACTCTTTGTTAGCTTACCAACTGTTTGTTCAGTGTTGAGTTGGTTTGCCTAACACCGTAGCTGATGGTAGTGTAGAACTAGCTCATCTTGAGATAAGTGTTGAGAATTATGCTAAGGAGAGCAATGAGGGGAATTACGCTACACAGTTTAAGAATTTGGACAAGTTAATGACTGATTTGCAGAATGAGATTATATATAAACTTGACAAGAGTCTAAAACCTGTTTCTTTAACAAGCCAGTCCAGCTCTGAAGGACCTAGATATTATATGGAATGCCTGAATCAACAGGGCCTCAAATTCACCCCTCAGTGGTACTAGTTCCTCCAGTTCCTGGTAATGGAGGTTAAAGTGATCTCTTCCCTGGTTCAGGTGCTGAAATATATCCTGGTAAGGGTGGTTTTGGTGATGGAAGCATGCTTGTTGGACCTAATGACCCTCGCTTTTCCCTATTTGGTGATCGATTTCGCTTCACGGAACCACCATGACCGGGTGCAGTACCTCCGGGTGCTCGTTTTGATCCTTTTGGCCCGCTTATTCCAAGTTTTAAGCCAGGACGACAACCTCCAGGAAGAAGAGGTGGCGGTCTTCATCTAGATTTCCAGCATTTGTTTAAGGACGGTTCAGATTTTGTTTAGTCAAAACTCAAAAGTAAAGCCAACTTTAAACAAATACAGCTATTGTGTGCCACAACTAGTTATTACATATAAGCAATTGTGTCAATTTGGTTTGCCTTTTTCTTGTCAGCTCTGTTTTTTTTTCTTTGGTTTTAGATAATAATAAGTAAAGTTTTAGCTTATTTCTCTTTATGTGACTTTGAACTCAGTTGTATCGATGTTTCCAAACAACTGGAGTTTGAACCAGACACAATTCAAACAATTTCAAGCACAAATTTAAAATCTGACAAAACAACATAAAATACAAAATACGTAAAATAAAAAATTGTTGTTAAGGATATGATCGTATTCTCATTTGCGTGGATTAAACTGTGATGAAGCACAAGTGTCATTTAGTCTAGTGGTAGGTGGTAAGTCTACTAAAAGCAGGCACACTTGCATGTCGAGAGATCGAATCTTGCCGCCTGGATTATGCAGGAATTTGAAGTCAGTTGTGGCCCAATGTTAACAAAAAAAAAAAAATTGTGATGAAGCAATAACTGATCAATACCCATGCACTTAATAAATTTCTATCTTAACATTTTATCAATCAATCAATCATACATAGAAGACTTGTCACATGGTTAAAAGTTCTACACTTTAGTCTTTACTCGAAACATCGATCTTTTGTGTAGAGATACATAAGACCGAAGAATAGATTGTGGTTAAGGAGATGATCTCATCTGCATTTACTTCATATAATCTCCTTTCCTATTATACTTAACCTAGTGTTTCACCAAGAGTCTCTATCGCCATGAATGGCAAACCAGTTTTTGGTTTTTAGTTTCTAGTTTTTGGTTTTTAGTTTTTGGTTTTTGGATTTTGGTTTTTAATTTTTGGTTTTTGGTTTTTTGCAGTAAATTTTAGTTTTTCAAAAACATGAATGGTAATTTTTAGTATTTGGTTTTTGCCCATAAAATTTTTTCTTTAAATATTTTATTATAAATTGATTTATTCTATACTTATATAAATACGATAATGTAAGTGTCTTTTTATTTTAAATATTTTTCTTATGATTCATTTGTTCTAAATTTATGATAAGTATAATATTAAAATTAAAATTATAAAAATAAAAACTTACAAACTTCATAAACTAAATACTGTTTCTAAATTCTACTTTTTGAAGTATAAAGTCAAATTAATAACCTTCAAATTTTATAATCATTACTTTTATCTTTAACTTGAAGACATTTTTGTAATTAGTAGATTATAAATTAAAATTATTTAAACACTACTTTTGATTTTAATATAATGGTTATTGTGACAAAAAAAAAATACATACTAATTCCATACATATATGAGTACATCAATTTAAATGATGTATATATATTCGTTAGTTGTGAGCATTTGTTGGGGGAGGATTATAAAAACACATACATATAGAGTTGATTTTAATATATGTAATTTTTTTATAAAAAATCACAAAAATAAAACAACAACAAAATAAAAATCTGGTTTTTAGTTTTTGTTTAGAAATTGTTAAAAACTTTTAAAAACTAGTTTCCCTAGGGAAATTACTTTTACAAAAACTTGATTGACTTATTTTGGTTTTTAGAAAAAACTAAAACCAAAAACTGATGTAAAAACACCAACCAATCAAGGTCTATATATTGTAATCGTTCCTCTACATGAATAATAAGCCTCCTTTACACAAAAAATTGTGTACAGAAGAAATGAAAACAAAGTTCTTCTTCTTTTATTCATCACATAATCTCAACAACATCATCACCACCATAACTCATAGAGATGTAAACATCATGTAAAAAACACAACACATGAAATTTAACATAAAATCTCTGAATTACATCACAAGGAATTGTTTTGGAGGAAACACATCTAACAAAACAAGCCGATATGAAGTCGAAAGCTAACATGCATTGCTGAGCTTCTTCTCATCATTAGCATCACCTTCACCTTCACGATCAACGTCAACTACGAGCTCGATTGTGGTCTTGTTCTTTTCATCATCATTCCCTTTGCTCATGATCACCATTGTTGCTGGTTCTTGTTTCTTATTTTTGTACTTAAAGTAGATAATAAGTTGAAGTATCCCCAATGGAGTTCCCACCATATTAGGTGACTATACATGTATAAAAACAAGTCATTCATAATTATTTTATTCTATCATAGTATAGGATCTAGAAGTGAGCTAGGTCAAAAGAACGAACCGCAAGAAAGAGATCATGGCTAAGTAAGCCATAAGCCAACCAAAGAGAACTAGCAAGAAATGAGAAGAAGGACAAGTAAAACGGCATGTATTCCACACTTTTTGTCTCTATCACTTTCTTCTGCGCAACACACATTCATAATTTCCCTTTATTAGATAATATTTCTATTAATTTATTATGGCATAATTTTCGTGTGACATAACTTACCATAACGATGAGAGGAGAACCATACATGGAGACAGAAGCCACAAGGCCAACACTTCCGACGAATGATTTCCGGTGGCTATGGTCGTCAAATACCAAGGCTGAGATTGCCGATGTTAAACCGAACACAGCCATAACCGGAACATATGTAACACCAACCTTAATCTAATTCAAAAGTGAATAAATATGTATCATATAATGTCACCAAATTTTAATTTACCAAATTAAGAAAAAAAGTATCATTTGATAGTCATGTATAATAGTAAACCTTTTCTTTTGGAGATGCATAGATGAAATATATGAAAATGAAGGCTGATTCGAGAAGAATGCCGACACCATTAATGGTGACGAGAGGAAAATTCTCCCAAAGATGACTCACAATGGGAAGACCGTACCAAGTATAAATCAAACAGTTGAAGAGTGTCATTATGTAAGGAAAACATGAGAATTCCTCTGTGCTTTTCTTCTTAAACACCCTTGAAAATGTTAATCTACGTACCAATTGACAAAAAAAAAAAAAAAATTAGCATCAAGGTAAATTAAAATTTAAATAGATATATACTTTTCATCAATTATATCCGTACATTGGAGCTGCATAGAGCAACAAGGAAGCTCCGTTTCCTATTGAAAAAAACAACTCATGATTTTTTCTTGTAAATATTATGTTACAAAAAAGGAAAGTTTGAAGCAAGAATATATATTAAATTTGGAAATAGAGGATGGTTAGAATAAGACAATGTAATATAACACGAAAAAAAGAAATTAAAGAAAGAATACCCAAAATTCCGACTGATAATCGAAGTTTATCATCCATTTTGATTGGCCGGGAGAACGAAGAATAGGGAATATTTGGGATGTATGAGACTTTGTGCCTATAATGTGTCTGCGTGTGTGTATATATATTAATAGTTTTTATTTGTTGTTCATTTAAAATAATCATCTAAATTTGTTCACAAGTTTGGGGCATATAGTCATTTTTGAACATTTTTGGTCCAAAATTATACTGGCCTGCAATAAAAGAAATCTCTCTATTATAAAATATTTATAGGAAATTTATTCGTATGAGATTTTTTTTGACAGATTTCTGATGAAAAAATCAGTCGAAAATAGGTTTCCAGAGATTTAAATCCATCAGAAATTAGCGATAGATTTTGAAGACTTAACATCTCTTTAAATATTTTCAACAACATTTTTGACAGAATTATATTCCAATGGATATTAGACAAAACATAACATTTTACAAAATCAAACGTAAGTCAGTAAAAAATAATGAAATATATATATATATATATATATTTATTAATAGTAATTTATAAATATGATTAACAATTATCTTTTTTTTCCCTTTTGGAAACCATATTTTAAGGTACAATTTTAGAAAAATCTATTAAAAATAAAACAGAATTAATTTTATCAAAATCTTAGAACAGCAAACAATTATCATATATTATAAAAAACTTAAGTTATTATGACAATTGTATTGTGACTATGAATATTAGTAAGAATTTATGACGTTTTATATACAATTTTGTTATAAATTTTATTTGTTACAAATCATTGTGACTCTATTCTGTAACGATTTGTGACAAAATTTTTATTAGATTTCTTCATCACAAGTATATTTTGATGTTTTTGTTACCAATATGCATTTGTGACACTTGTATTGTAACCATTTACAAATCGTCACAACTTCGTAACAATATTTTTGTATTGTGACGAAATATATGTTATTGTATACAAATTTGTTGTTGTTGTATAGATAGAAGATTCATGGACGAAAAACAAATTTTGTGGATTACACATTGAAACGATCAGAAAATTTTAATAGACTTTATTTCTGGTTGAAAGGAAGGAGTTGAGGACAAAACTCAACTTGATTATAGATTGTTCGGATGAGCCTGGTTGTCAAATAATTTCAATCGGTCAAGTAAAAGTGACATAGTGGGAATCAAATTTAAGAAAACACTATCATTTGGTTAGATTCAAAGTTTTTACATGTTTTGAAAACGAAAACATTTGTCAACAATTTACTTCTTAAGGTCACTGAATTTAATATCAAAGTCTCTATAGTTATTAAATGATTAATATAGTTTATGTAGTTTTTCATATGTGTAAAGCCTTCCACACTCTCTTATTATATATACAAGATATATATGGACGCATTAAATAATTAATATCACACAAATTATGTGATTCAACAAACTGTCAGCAACCATTACCATCACAAACTACAAATGCATAGTTTGTCGAAATTAATTACGATATCATAACTTTTGTTAAAGTATACAATCATTATCTATAAATATGTGTTTTCGATTATATAAAATTTGGAACGATCACGAAATACACTCAGATATACAAGGGATTCTGATGCTTAAAAAGCGTATATTCGTAACTTTTGATTATTTTGTTTGTGTCGGATATAATTCTGAAATGTTGGAGAAGACAGTTTTGTTTTATTGACTATGGAAAATATTATATAAAATGATAATAATGGAGAAAGATAAAAAGGAACTTGAATTGAAGTAATACAAGTTAATTTCTTACGTTGGTTTTTTGGTGGGTTAGCAACACGTGTGGTGTGAAACTAGTGTTCTCTATCATGCATATTTATATATTGATCTTGTAATATAGACAAAGATTATCTACATTAATAATTTTAAGGGTTTGTGCATATATAAATAGGAATTTTGGTTCTAATTATGAATTCCTTTTTGGCTTTATTGCTTTAAATCCAAGATCAGCAATGGTCTTGTTCATTTTGCTTGACAGTTAATAAAAGATAAGCTCTTCAATGAATCATTATGGTTTGATGTTTTTTTTCTTGTCAACCTTGGATTGATAAGAGCCGATTTATCACTTAAAGCTCACCCTTAAAATTTTTTTTTAAGTTACCATAATGCAACGGCTAGGAATCGAATCTTGGTACCAAATCATTAGCTGCATCATCCTAACCACCAAACTGAGAGCAACTCGGCTTATGGTTTGATGTTGTTTAACGTTGGTTTTTGATAATACCTTTATTCCTAATTGCACAATCTTAATCTAGATACATAGTGGTCATGTACGGTATATACTTTTGTTACATGACTGTTTCAGGTAACTCCATATTTTTTTTTCAACCAAAGGAATTCCGATAATAAAAAAAAAAAAAGGAATTTCGATCCTTAATCTAAATTTTACTATTTAAAATTTTTTTTAATCTATCAACTGTACTTCTGATACCAAATAAAAAAAAATTGACGGAGGTAACTCCATATTAAACGCCAAATTAATTAGCGGATTATTTTTTGTTTTGTGAATTTCATAGTCATATGAAAGATATGTGTAGCCAAAATTAAAACCTGTTCTAGATTCACATAACAAATTCGCCATTAATTAAATCTAACATGCATCACTTGGTCATAATTGCATGCAAAGGTACTTTTTTTTTTATATGGAGCATGCAAAGGTACTTTGTTGTATAATATATGCTTTCTTTTGTAAACAATAATGCATAAAGAATTTCAAACGAAGGAACGAAATAAAGAAAGAGGGATAAGGTTTTGGTAAGCATGGCAATGTTGTTGGAAGCGTAGTGGAAATGGCCACTAAGGACTTTCACTCTTCCTTTGTGGATCCATATCTTCTTATTATATTATGTTCTCCACACAAACTCAAACTTTTGTTTTTCTTGTTAGTTGTAAATTTTAAAATCAAAGGGAATTTATGTTGTACAGAATTTCTAGCAAACTAGTCTTCTTTCTTTTTTTTTTGTAATAAAGGACAAACAACAAGAAAAACAGCAACGTTCAAACTGAATGAATATATTAAGTACGAATTGGTGCCGATGATATATACAAA
Source organism: Lepidium africanum (assembly GCA_900406405.1). Classification (NCBI taxonomy): domain Eukaryota; kingdom Viridiplantae; phylum Streptophyta; class Magnoliopsida; order Brassicales; family Brassicaceae; genus Lepidium; species Lepidium africanum. The sequence continues at coordinate 13,282 of OVAX01000983.1, read as the reverse complement.
AACAAGTTTTGAACTAAGATGACACGTATTTATTGATGTGTTTTTTTCATTAAACAGGTGATAGTGAATGGAGTGAGCTTGAATCAATCATGAGACTTCGTACAATAGAGATGAGGTTGTTCTTGGTTATGTTCCATTTGATTTCGTGTTACATTGCTTTCAAATTGTATATACTTTTTCTTTTCTGTCACTACATCATACATGGGAAAAAAAAAAAAAAAAAAAAATTTTTGTCTAGACATAAGTGAAAAACAACATTAGAAAAGAGTTAAATAGATAGTTTTTCGCACAGACAATTTCGACAAGCTGTCAAACATTTGTTTGTCATAAAAAACAGTAAAAATTATGAACTAGAGATATACCTTAAGACACAGACTTTATAGTCATTTTTGTCGGTTTCTACGAGGAATGGCCAATTTCCGACGAAAACCGACGAAAATAGTTTGTCGCAAATCTTTGGTCGAGAATTGAAGAGTCTTCGGGTTTTGTCGGCCAATCCCGACGGAGACCGACGACCAAAGGCCCTGTCGGTTACAGTGGGGAAATGGCCATTGGTGATGGTGCGGAAGAGACCGTCGGGTACGGTCAGGCTTTGCTGTAGGTTTCAGTCGGGTTTTTGGCCGTAGGTTTCGGTCAGTTTTTGGCCGTTGGATTCGGTCAGTTTTTGGCCGTAGGTTTCAATTGGTTTTTAGCCGTAGGTTTCGGTCAGGTTACGCCGTAGGTTTCGGTCGGGTTAATGTCCGTCGGTTTTGGTAGGGTTTTTACCGTCGGGTTTCGTCGGTTCACGTCGATTTTATTCCCGACGAAACCCAACGGGAAATTATTATTTTAATGTATTTTAAATATTTATATATTATTTATTTAATAAATATGTGTAATAATAATTTAAAAATTATATTATAAAAATTAAAATATTTGTTTATATAAAATATGTTCGGTTAGAAAGAAAAAAAGTCCGAATACCTAAAGTTTCGGGTCTTGAGTCTCGCTAGCCGATGGCAAAGAAGTTAGAGGGTCTAACATCAACAATAGCCTGGCAAGCTAAGCTTCATTCCTTGCTTGTCGCACTTCATTCATCTCTCGATATGTGCAGAATTCCGACTCATGTTTACATGTACCGCCCGAAGATCAACAAGCTCCTGACGCTCCCACTAAGATAGACCAATTCCTTGACTCAGGTTTACATGTGTCGGCAATCCATCGGCAGTCACTATCTTTCCTACTCCTAAACGTCGTCCCTTCGAGACAGGAGTTTCCTACAAAAAGAGTTACATAGGCATTATAAATGTAATTTAACAAATTCTATAAAAATAAAATATTATTGGATTAAAGAATACCTCGACGACGATGTGGTTGATCTCTTTCCGCGTGAGCTGAATTGGACCACCTTCCTCTTGCGTGCGTTGGGTTATGACCTCCTCTGCCTTCTCCTCAATCCTCTCGACAACCCACTTAATTTTCGGGTTCTCGATCGCTCCGGTCTTCTTGCTGGTGTGACAAGAAGTGACTCCGAATCCTTCTCCCACGCTATCTTCCATCTGTATACGTGGTCGCCGTAGGAAGAAGTGCACTGCTCCTTGAACTTCGCGCGAACTATAGGAGTGTGCGGGAGATCTCAGTGGTAATGTTGTTGTCATTTGTAAAAAATTAGCAAACTATTATGCAATTAGAATTCTAAAGTGATACTATAAACTGTTCGTTACCGCGAATATTTTGAACCACGTATCCTTCAGCTGCAAAGAGAACTTGCTGAATGTCAGATAAGCACCATCTAGCTGTTCAGGAATCAAAGACATGACTAAAACCGACGAAAATCGATGGCATATATTATTTTTTTTGTTTTAAAAATATTGTTTAAACCGGTCGGGTTTCGTCAGTTTTAGACCCGACGAAGCCCGATAGAAATAATTAATTTTTTTCTAAAATTTCGTTAATCCGGTCGGGTTTTGTCGGTTTGAGACCCGATGAAATAATTAAATTTTTTTTTAAAAAAATTTCTTTAATCCGGTCGGGTTTCGTCGGTGTAGGTACTCGACGAAAACCGACCGGATTAATAAATTATTTTTTTTTAATTTTGACTAATCCAGTCGGTTTTTGTCGGTTCTCAACGAAAACCGAACGGAATAAGATGTCGGAAACAAAAATTATATTCAAACCGACGAAAATCGACTGGATCGGTTATGTTTTCGACGGAAATATTTCCGTAGGGTTTAGCCTTGTTTTCTTGTAGTGACATGTTTTCAAAACAAAGAGAATTAGAATTAAATATATCTACTTGATGAAAAAGGGCAAATACGGCCTCTTCTAACCGAGAGACTAGAGAGGAAGGTGGAAAAATCTCTTTATTATAGCAGATTTGTTGGAGAAGTTGCAAGTTATACAATGGATTATCGATACCGACGGGTCGATAACTACACCCGTCGGTATCGGTCACAAAATACTGACCGATTGTGACCAAAAATAAAAATAAAATTGGTGGTCAGATTCGGTCACTAATTTGTGACCATTACCGACGGGTCTTATTTTTTTTTAATTTCGATCAGTATTTTGTGACCATTTGCGACCGGTACACCCATTTCCATGTAAAATGATCCCATGCAGCAAGCTACACCTGATACCATTGGACCACTTGAGATTTCACTTGCCGTTAATCTATATGTAGATATGACCCAACAATTGGATGTTACTGTTCATGATGACTCCCACAATGAAATTGGAGAGTTTGGTGCTACCTTAGTCACAAGTTCCGATAATGAAACTGAAGACTTAGTATCTAATAAAAATTTGATTGTAATCTCTAAAATTCGGAAAAATTGGCTCTTATCTTGCACTATGGTTTGTATTATGATAAGTTATGTTTGTATTAATCTCTAAAATTCGGGAAAATATGATAACTTATATTTGTATTAATGGTTTTTAAATTTTGATTTTGAAGTAAGAATTGTTGGGAAAAAAAAAAGAAACAAAAAAAAAGGGGTCCCACTTGTTTTGTGACCACCTCTGACCGAAACAAAGTTTTTATTTTATAAACCAACGTTGTTTTTCTTCACTACACGCGTTAACGCGTTTTCTTCTTATTTTTTCACGACGAGAAGTGACCAGAAGCTGGTTATCAAATCCGCCGTGACTAAGCATTTCCCGGCGAGGTTAGCACCGATTTCGCCGGCGAAATCATGACCTCTTCACCGCCTTCTCTTCGTCCAACCCAACCTCCCCTAAACATGTAAGTGTCCATAGATTATTTCAATTTCTTAGGGTTTCTTCTTAGGTTAAGGATTGTGGATGAAACTTTTCGGATTATAGTTATTATATCTCGGATTTAGTGTTTAGGAACCACGGATTATGTTTTTCTTGATTGATTATGCTTGATTTTGTGTTTTCAATTGTATTTTCGGTGGGTTAGTTATAGTTTGATTCAATTGTATTTTCCATGGGGTTTTGGATTTTTAAACTACAAATCCATATCGTTGCTGTTGTTTGCTCTATGGGTTTTGCAAGTGTACTCAAAATTCTTGACTATTTTATCGATGGGTTTCAAGCATCGATTGGGTTCAGGACAATTTTTTTTGAATTTATTTACATCAATTCTTGAATAACGTGATTGTGATTGTCAATGTTTATATATATTAAGTTCTGTTATTGTCAATGTTCATCTATATTAAGTTTTGTTATTGTGAATGTTCAATGAAATTTTTGGATTTATTAACATGAATCAATCGCTCAAATATACTAGGTTTTGTGATTGTGAATGCTTATTACCGTGATTATGATTGTCAATGTTCATATAAGTTTTGATATTGGCAATGATCAAATATATACTTTTGTGTTTGTGTTAGTGAAACCATCGTACATGTGCATTACGTTTTTGTCATTGTTATGGTCTAGGTATTAAAAGCATAATAATTTTCAGAAATTGACCCAATCCTAATCGAGGAATTAAAAACATAATAATTTTTTTTATATTTTATTTGACCTGACCAAATTATTTATTTTATGTCATTTTTTTGGTTGGTGACTCCTCGAACGAAAGGACGTCTATTTAGCCTCGACAATCTTGTTTCGCCTGAGGGTCTCTTTTCACGTTTTCGATCGAGCCAACTTCCCATCTTGAATGAGAAGAGCTTGTTCATCTTCGGACTAAGACCAAGGTTTTAGAGCGTCAACAACAAGTTTCGGAAGAAAGATTTGAGAAATATAAGGAGCAGCAGGAAGCCCGAACATATGAACTTATAAGGCAATTAGCACAATTTCAATCGGTTATTGCGAATTTCTCAGGAGTTTTCCCAAACACGGGAGCTGGTATTTCTTAAACTCCAGGGAACAATTAGATGACGAATTAATTATCTTTAACTACTTTTGTTTTGTAAAAATATTTTAATTACAATTTTAACTATTTATAAATATTTTGATTATGAATTATATATTTACAATTTTTATATAAGATTTTCGGTTTTATATAAATTATACCGAAAAGAATTAGTAAAAAAAAAATTTCCAAAACCCGTAAAAAACGGTCACAAAATTATAAACTGACCTTTTATGACCGTTGCAACCCGTCACAATTTACTGATCATATTTACGATCACAATTTATTGACCATACACCCCATCACAAAATACTGACAACATTCCCGTCACAAAATGTATTGACCGGTTTACCGGTCAAAAATTACTGACTGTTTTTTCTGTCACAAACTATTTTAACGGGTTTAGGCGTCACTAAATATTGTCCATTTCTGACCGGTTTTAAAAAGATCACAAAATTATGATCGTTAACGACCGATTTAAGATTTTTGACCATTTCAAACTGAACAACCTAAACCGGTCAAAAAGAATCAGAAATGTTCATATTGTGACTAATTGTGACCGGACTGACAGTCACGAGGAATTCCCTATGTGATGTTAGCAGGCCTAAGATCAAATTTAATTTAATCTCATGCCACTAAGAAATTTATGTTAATGTTAATATGACTTATATCAATTTCGACTCCTGGTTTTACATCAGTTTAAGATTAAATTAAAGAGGATCTCTGTATTTATAATTATTGTTGTTTCTGTTGTATTCTGTAATTTGTATGCACTAAAATATATGTCTTTTTCATGTGAACATATCCACCGATATTTTCGCTTAACTACATAAAATTGTGTCTTTGCTTCACAATTTTATGTTAATCTTGCCAAATCAATCATATCAAACTTGTACGAGAGCTTCAAGTTTAGTATGCGTTTGTTATATAGTGAAAAGATGTGCGCAATGAACGCAAAATATTGTTTTCCAAATCTTTTTATGTGATTATAACATTTTACTGTTAAATATCAAAAATATTACTATCTAATATAGACCTGCCAAACCATTTTCTTTATAATTAGTATTCCAATCTCCATATCTAAAAGCACTATGTAAATTCGAATGATATATGAACTATATAATCATTCATCTTATATTGTATGTAAATTTTAATTCACAATATACGTAAGCCAAGAAAAAATTAAACTGAAAATTTTTACTGAATAGAAATTTGGGTTAAACACCATCCAAAACAATTATGAGATAACATTTTATAAGAATATTTTATATTCTTAATATAAGGGTGAATTAAGTGCAAATACAAAGGTTTTTGAAAAATTAAAAGTTCGACGAAGTTTTTTTAAAATTAGTTTTTTGATATATTTTGTCAATCTTGATCATTTTATCTTTAGTATACCGATATTGAACGAGTTAAATCGATATTATTTTTTTGTACATTGATAAGATATAAGTTATATTACACATGTGTTAAATGAGTTAGATAAGTAATATATTTGATAACTTGATAAGATATAAGTTGAGTGGATAAAAATATTATTTACTCAATAACAACATATGTTCCGCGGTACGAAAAAAAAAAACATAAATATTTAACATCACAAATATATGTGCTACATTGTAACACAACAATTATGTTATCATGTACAAATTGAATAATTACAGTCTATATAATTGTTTTTAGAAGTACATAGATTTATGTACAAGGGTAAATAAAAATTTAATTTTTGAAAAATTACACTGAATCTAATTTTTTGAAAATTTGTGTCAGATTTTTTGTTTTTTGAAAACTTGTATATGTTTATTATACTTTCTCAAACAATATTTGATTCGGTTTTATTTTAATTATTTAGTCATAAATAGTACAAAACATTAAGTGACAAAAAAGTAGTACAGAACATTATCTATTAACAATATAGAAAATTATATATGGTTCCCTTGAGAATTCAAGTCTATTGAAATTTTGCTCCCCGTTGCATGTATGTACCGTTGATTTGATCAGTGTCGTGGCTTCTACTAACCTATGGACATTATCATAAGAAATGTCTTTTTCTATTTTTGTGGTCGAGAGAACTGAAAACGTGACTGATTTTGACATATATACTATTTGAAAAGAAATAATTGTATGAAATACCTATTTTATGTTCTAAATTGTATATAATGCTCTACTTTTTGACCTTATCAATATTGTCACTGTTTCCAATTTTGAAAACATATTTTGTGAAAATTCAATTGTAGTGTTGTTGTCGACAGTGGACCATATAAATATCCATCATAGACAACACTCTATGTTATGTTTAAGGTTGACCATAAAAATGTCCACCGTGGACAACAAATGTATGTCCACCAAAAAATTGATGCGTATGTCCACGATGGACGAATTAAGTCCATGGTGGACAAATTGACCAACGAAAAATGAGACATTTTCAGAAATATGAAACATATTTGTGGCATTTTTGATAAGGATTAAAAAGCGGAAATTTTTAGTAATTAAAAACATAAAAGGGGCATAGGGCAAAAATATCCCATTTGAAAACGTTCGTTATAGTAATTATTAATTTCTAAGGATTTTTAGTTTTGAGGTTTTGATTCTATTCTTTTTAGTTATAGGACTTGTTATTGAGAGGTTGATGTCACAAAGTTTTAACCTTATGAATCTACTCCAAGTGCACAACAATGAAGTAGTAGTACTTAGGGATCAAATCCACGAAGAACCAAGTTTGCTCTTTTGACTACTCAATTCTAATTCAAACTATACCAAAAGCGATTTGAGTAAAATACTAACAACTTAACGATTTGCAAATAATATTAAAAGCATCAGACATCGGGCATTCATCAGGAGATAGAAATCTAATTAGGGAAACTATTCAGGAACATTTAAGTGCCATTCTCGACTTGAACATAAAAATCTAATAAATCCACTATCGTGATATCCATTACTCTATAGAGCAACCTAGAGATCCTAACTATCGTTGGTTTCGAGATGCAATTAGGCCTTAACGAATAGGTTCAACTATCCACAATTAATCCTAACAATCAACTATCGTTGGTTAAGTTCAATTGCTCATATATACTAGTTCAAGAGTTTAACAAGCTTTTGGAAAATCCCTAACTATCAATCCTATTTATTCCCCAATCATTGATTTCTAAATCCCTAGAAAACTCTAAACCTAACAAAGAAACTACTCAGACATGATTAAAGAATAAACAAAAGACATGATGATGAGAAACATGAAATTCCAATTAAAATAATAAAAATGGTTGAGAAATCTTCTCAAAAATATGGAGGAAATCTTCTCCCTGATTACAAGAACTGTCTAAGCCATAATAGAAAACTTTGTATGTTGCAAATAAAATAAAAATGAGCTTTTATAGGTCCTAAAACTCGTAGGTACAAAATAGGAAAAATTAAGTTTTCTTCTCACAGCTTTGTGGATCGATGAATCAAGGTGTTGATCAATCGATCATGGTTGATTGGTTGATCTCCCAAAGATCTTGGTGATCAGAAGGTCAGACACATCTTTCTTCAAACAGCTCGATAGATCGATCCACAAATGGAAGGTCGATCCCAAGGTCAAGCGCACATCTCGTTGAGGAGAATGATCGATCGATCGTAGGGCTGATCGATCGATCATGGGTCTTTTGCTGAAATCCCATAAATTGCTCCGCTTCGTTCCAAACCATGGCTCAAGTTTCATTCTTTTTAATTTTCTGCTGAGTCGCTGTCTCTCCGATTATGGCTCAAGTTTTCGATGTGGGTTCGACGAGGGGCGGCTCGGAATCAAGTTTTTCTAGTTTCGACTCGGATTGTCTGCGCGTTAAAGATGGTGCCAAGGTTAAATTGTACTTGGGTGACGAGACCAATTCTTTGGCTCCGGATGTCGAGGCCGAGGTTTCAGCGAGGGATGATGAGGCCAACATTTCGATTAATGAGAAAGAGATGTTGGAGGTTTACGACGTTGTTGATGCAAGTGGAATTGGTGTGCCTCTCATTCAGCAAAGAAATGACGAGGCAACAGTGTTGCAAAGAAGTGACAAGGCCATCGCCTCACGAACTGTCGATGAGGCCAGAATTTTCCCAAGAGATGACGAGGCCGCTTCTTCGAGGGGGAATGACAAGGCTACTGTCACAATGGGAAGTATCGAGGCTAATGTTATAGCAGGGGGTGACGAGGTTAATGTTGTGATAGTTGACGAGGCCAGTGACGTGACAAACGACAGGGCAAACATCGCGGCCGAAAATGATGAGGCCAATGATGAAGCAAACGATAAGGATAATGTCGCGGCCGAAAATGACGAGGCTAAAGATGAGGTAAATGACAAGGAAAATATCACGGTCGAAAATGACGAGGCTGCGGATGACGATGACAAGGACTCTACACTGGGTGACAACTTTGAGCCTTTGAAGGATATTGGGCCTGAGATAATGGGTGCTGAGGATGATCACTCTGACACTGAGTCGGTTGCATAGGAAGAACACGAGCCGGCATATCATACGGCACGTGAGCATACTTGGAGCTGGTTGAGGTCGTTGAATTGGCCTCCAACTAAAAGCACCAAGTAGTCGATCTGGCGCCTGATTAACAAATGTGGTATAAAACTACCGGTTCATTTTTGAATTCCTAGTCCCTCCGAGAAGCCGTGGACGCCGCCTAACGGTTATATTTGCCTACATGAGTATTTTTTTAAGGATTATGGCATGCAATTCCCACTTCCTCAGCTGCTAGTCAACTATTGTGCGCGTCGGCATATTGCCTTTACGCAGTTGACTCCAGTGTTGATGAAAAATATGATAGCCTACTTGATTATGGGAGTTGAGTGTGGTGTGAACGTGACGACACATTTTTCGAGGACGTTATGAGGTTGTCCACGATAGCGAACGAGTTTCCTAGTAAAATCAACGGCTGGCATGATCATTACTTCTTCGTGAGGCTAGACAGCACCTCAATTATTAACCCTTGGCGTTATTATCGGATTGTCTACAATGCCAAGCCTAGTACGACCTCTAATGCTCTTACTGAGCCTCGTCATTTTTTTTTTGCTTCTAAATTGTTGTTTCCTGTGAAGCTCCGCATCCTCCAGGAATCACAGACTATCCCCCGAACTTCTTTGATGACGTTAGAAGGATAAAGCAGTTATACTGTGTTCGGTGGCCGGACGTTCATACCCAGAAGGTTCAGAAAAATTTGAAGAGAGTACAAGAAGGTACGTACCGAGGCTTGCCTCGGCTCGTCTTTTTTTTTTTTTTAACAAGGATGATCCTAATCAAAAGCTGGTCAATGTTGTTCGTGACGAACTTGTGAATCCTAACGAAACCGAAGTCGAAGCCTGGGAGATTATGGCCGTCTCTAGTGCGGCTTTAGCTGTGCCTTCCCCTTGACCTTCGTCTTTGGCTACTCCTCGAAGGCTGGCCTCGACTCAGCGTGGGGAAAATGCTATACTACGAAGGAATAACTCAAAAAGAGTTTTTGAGGAGGGTGGGAAGTTTAGTATTGCTCGTACCAGAAAGATGCTTCATGTTGGAGATTTTACGCTGCAAAGAACTAAGGATTCGACGCCGAGGAGGACAGAAGATTATACGCTGAGGGTTGAGGATGCTTTGACAAGGAGGATTGAGGATACGTCGTCGGGGAGGGGGCCAAACTATGATATTTTATTCAAGTATAAAGGAATGAAACCCCTCAATTTCGATCGTACGCGGTCTGCAAGCTCGTTTTTAAGACGAATGGGACAATGCGCGGTATGCCAGAGCCAAATTGGGTGTTGGAGGGAGACCTCCTCATCAATACCGCCACTTTATTGGTGCAGGTAAGTTTTCGGTATTTTCTCGGATTGTTCGTTTTGTGCTCGTTCTTTCCTGAGCATTGGTTGTACATGCATTTTACAACCTAAATCTAATTAGGGAACGGTACGACGAACATCTTACGTTTATGATGAGGATGGTCATATGCGCGAATTGGGTGAGTACAAGACGAGATGTCATAACGTTGAGGCATATGTGACTGATGATATGCGTAACTTGGGCAAGGAGAGGAAACAGCGGTTGGAACTTGCCGAGGAGAATAAGGCGTTACGTGCCCAGGTGAGAAAGTTAGAGAGTGAGGCCGAGGAGAATCACCGTATGTGCCTCTCGTTTTTGAGAAGTTAGGTGATTCTGTCCGTCAGGCGTGGGAGAAAATTATCCTCGAACGTGCTCGACATGGGAGGGAGCAGGAATTGTGTAACGATAAGTTGAAGCATATCAAAGATCATGTCTGTGCTCTGTAGGAGTTGGATTCGCCTCGTCTGTTGCACTATCAGGCATCAAGGACTCTTAGTTGCCTCCATTTATGAAGGACAAGCTGGGTGTGGCCATGCCAAGCGTTGTTATTATGAAGCTGACCAAGGATTCAGCGATGTACTTGTCTCAAAATTCAGCTATCGTTGTTCCGGTTCCTCAAGACGAGGACCTCAATCCCTTTACGGCCTTGGATGATAATGACGTGCTCGGCGATCTCGGTAAGTTGTGTGAGGACGCGTGACGTCTCTGATTTGGCGAGCCATGGCGAGATAGTGTCGAGGAGGCCTAGAGAGATTTTTCTCTCGTTTTTTTTTGTTGCCCAGACTTTTGTTCAGATGTTGTCGTCGGTATTAGTTTTTGTCGAACTTTGGCGCGATTATGCTTAATAGGTGCCAGGCTTATCCTAGGTGTTGAGGCGAGTGTCATGCTTGGCTTTTAGGCTTAATAGGTGCGAAGTTACGATTCAGCTTATTCTGTGGTGCCTGCTGCGAGTGGTATGCTCGGCTTTAACTTAGGCTTTCTGGGAACCGAGTTATGATCTGTTTTACCCTGTATAGCCGATGGAAGCCCTCAGCTCGGCTTCCAGTTTGGCGAATTTATGCGAAGGAAAAAATTTTACCTAGGAGAGGCAAGCATTGCTTGGAGAAAAAAAGATTATTTTTATATTATAGCTGCACTCTAAGGCTGTCTACATACCCTGTGAAGGGATCAAGCCAAACGTAGTTCTTAGTCCTACGTACCCTGTGAGGAGCGCTCTGGTAATGGCATCGTCGTCGGTGATAATTGAGATATGTATAAGAGCTGTGATGGGAGAGCCATGTTCTTGTCGCTGATTTTTAGTAGTAAAAACGCTTAAGGTTGCTCGCATTCCAGCTTCTCGGCACCATATCCCCGGTCATCGCCATAAGTTTGTAGACTCTATGCTTTACAACTTTTGAGATGTTATGCGGGCCCTCCCTGTTAGCACCAAGTTTCCCAGCATTTGGTTCGGCTGTGTTTTCAAACACTTGACGCATGACGAGGTCGCCTTCTGTGAACCTTCGGTGTTTGACCTTCCTGTTGTAGTACTTGGTAACTTGTTGCTGATGTTGTTGAACTTTTAGGTGTGCTACATCACGAATTTCTTAGAGTTCGTTGAAGCTGTCATATATCTTTTTTGAATGAGCTTTTCATTAAGCGTAAACACCTGTCGGCAGATACTTTCCACGTTCACCTATGCTGGAACCATTGCTTCAAAGTCGTGCGAAAAAGAGAAGGGTGTTCGGCCGGTTGACCTTCTGGGGGTTTTGCGGTGTGACCATAAGAGGCCGTCGAGTTTGTCAAACCATCGTCACTTTTTTTCGTCGAGATGCTTTTTAATGCCTTCTATTATTATCTTGCTTGTGGCCTCGACCTGCCCATTTCCCTGTGGATTCCGCGGGGTACTCTTGCTAAGACAGATTTTCCAACAAACACAAAATCCTTCAAACATAGACGAGGTGAACTGCGAGCCGTTGTCTGTGACAATTTCATAAGGTAATCTGTGACGATTAATTATATTCTTCCAAATAAATTTTTGTACATCGGTGTCTTGAATCTTGGCGAAAGAATCTGCCTTGACCCACTGGGTGAAGTAATCTGTCATAACGAGTAGAAAACGCTTTTGTCTTGAGGCGAAGAGGGGAAAGATTATGTCCATTGCCCAACGCTTGAACGGGTAAGGCATCGCTGACGAGGTGAGTGTATAAATGGTGCGTGTCTTTAGCATTTTTTGCATGACTTGACGTATTATTCGTAGTCGGATATCATGGTCAGCAAATAGTATCCCATGCTTCAAATTTTTTGGTCAAGTGTTAACCTTCCAGAATGGTTCCTTGATGTGTATATATTTTAGTATATTTCACAGCTCTAATATAGTTCATTTTGCATCCATATTCATAGCATATTCATCATTTTAGAGCTCTTTTTGGTTCATTTGCATTGTTTGCACTTGCATTGCATACATTGTGTATTTTGGTGTTTTTATTAGGAGCTTTTGGACGCATTGGGGACAAGATCAAGCAAGAGGTGAGCAAGAAGGGACGATTAGCAATGATTGTGGGATGATTGGGCATAAATACCCGAGTCACGTGGCCGAGTCAAGAGGATGTGCTAGAGTTATGGTGGACTCGGCCTAGATGCACGAGTCAAATGACCGAGTCAAGAAGAATACGCTACAATTGATGGTTGACTCGGCCTATATACAAGAGTCATGTGGCCGAGTTAGAGTAATTTGCCTTGAGGAACCAATTGGAGCTGAGTATGATAGGAGGATTGATGAGCTAGCAGCTGAATCACATATTTTTTTTATCCGACTTACCCACGGAGGCCGAGTCACATGGCTAAGTCGGATGAACTTTCTGTTTTTATTAACTTTGACTCTTTAGGGTTTTGTTACTAAGGGTATAAATACCCCTCTTTTGTATTTAGAAACCCGGGATCCACGTTTTTATGCCTCTTTTGTGTTAGAACTGATTTTTATTCTCTTCTTTATAATTTCCAGATCAAAGCTCTTTCCTTTTCAGTTTTTGAATGCAATTTCAGTTTCCAAATCAATCTTGTTTATCTTTGTCTTGCTTTATGATTATGTTGCTTGTTTTGTTTTCTCTGCTTTTATTTTTGTTTATGTTGCTTGTTTCATTTTCTCTGCTTTTACCTTTGTTCAATTTCTCTAGATTT